>JABFPN010007312.1:0-10449 GCA_022817305.1 Leptoteleia sp. ZL-2020
ATACACTGAGAAAAATAATATAGTAATCTTGGACTCTATGTGTTCCTGTATAAAATAATGCTCGACATTGTGACAAGAAGTACTACAGTTCTGATAATTAGTACTTGAAAAAGTGATACCGTTTACCAGACTGTCTGGCAAAGTTTTTAACATTGGAGCATAGAGTCTCAGAATGCCAGAAAGTATAGTAACTCTTATTATTTTATTTTTCTCAGTATACTGGCACTAGATTGTCCCAACTATTAACATGATATATTCAACTTTTTATACCTTGACAATATTTCTTAAATATATGTTTCTCAAGTCTTCAACTAACAATATAATTATCTTATTTTTATTAAAACTATATAATTATTATATGCTAAAATGATTGACAATTCTAATTATTTTATTCTCAATCTCAGTTATTATTACTAGAAATAGATAATTGAATAAAGGTTGGTTGTTTTGACTAACGCATACTTTTCTTGGTATGATTGTACTTGAAATATAAAAAAAACTTTAAGTAAACATTTTCATCGAGAGAATTACCCTTTCAATTGCTATTCAGATGTTATGAAAATATCAATATTAACTTGGGAATCAACATGTGTTGCAATATGCTAATGTTGACTTTCTTAATGGATCTCTATTCGAGTACATTTTTATACGTTTTAAGAAACGACAAAATAACAATTATAAAAAACCTTCATTAGCAAGTATCAAAGTTGTTTAACTTTAGTAAACAGTTAAGGTCACTCTCACCATTATTTTATACAAATGATAAATATTAAATATTAATTAAATTTATCCTATTACATAATTGAAGCATATTATGTAACATAAAAGCGTAATTAATGTTTCAATATATTGCATATTAAATGTTAGCCTCGTTGCATACCTATTCATAATTAAATTTCACCAATAGAGAGTTATTTAAATAGAATATGTTTTCATGCTTTTAAGAAGAACACGGAAAAAAAAATATGAAGTGCACTACTAAATTTCTATTTAAGTTAGATATATTGTTTGGCCATTATTAAGATAATTAGAAATTATAATTATCGTAGCCAAACAAATTTATGTGAGTCGAATTTATGAAACCTAACCTAGCTAGTTGATTCAATTTACATACACTGTATGGCTGAATCAGTCATACAAAATTTATCTAATCCTCAACACAGTGAAATCCAAGTGTTTTCGTTGACATATTGAGGTTATGTTCAGTTCCACTTAGATAATTGTATGGTTGAATCAGCCATACAGTTTATGTAACTCCTACATATTCATTTTAGTCGATTTAATATTTATGTCCTTTTGCAAATAGAATAAATTCTTACTAAATTATTTAAAAATTGCTAGATAAACTCATATACCTACTAAAGCAAATTTTTTTTTCCGTGAAGCATTTTATCTAGATGTAAATTTATCAACTGTTAGGAAATTTTTAAGAAATGAAAAGCAAATGCAAATCGACTTCAAAAGTACTGCAAATTTTTCTACAATCTTGCATAGGAATATTATTTGAAAAATATTTGAAACCATTTTTCTCTTTAGGATAAAATTTGTTATTTTTAAATAATGTAAGAATTTAAAATTGTATACAATTCCCAAAAGAATATATTAATTTTCAGAAAATAAATTTATTAGCCACTAATCCTGTAAAGCAATTGAAATCAAAAAGAATCTTTCACTATTTTGTAGTTTTCATTTCCTTCAATTCAATTTTTTCTTGCAGATAACTTAATTCACTTAAATTATAATCAAGATGATTAATTTACCAAACTATTTTCTTATATACAACATTTATAAATTGATATAAATAGATTTATTCATGATTAAATAAAAATCTTACATTTACTTTCATTAGTCTTATAATTCTACCATATTTTTCTAAGTTATATGAATTGGCTTATTTTGAAAATTAAACCAAGCCATTTGGTAGAATCTAATATTATGAAAGTAACATTGTACCGCAGCAAAGATGTGTCCGAGTATAATAAATTATTTAATTACGTATGATACACAAAGTACAAGTTTTCTAAAACAATGTGCAGTTAGTTATACAACTTTGTTATTCATAAAACAAATATTAAAATGAAAACGATTCACGCGTTGTCTGTGAGATTTTTTTCTCAAAATTACCCGAATTTGGCTACATGAAAGATGTGCTCCCTCATTGCAGTCGACGTAAGATATGAAATTCAAATGTGATTTGTGAAAAATTGAAAATGAAATGTACGAAAGCATTAGAATTTGTTACGTTATGATATGCAAGATTTTGCATCCATTTATGAATAAAAGTGTCGAACAATCATTGGCAATCGTAATAACTCATGGTAGCCATAACGTGTTATATTCCTTCCTGTTGGGTCGTAAAACATTTTACAACTTGACCAATAAAAAATTGCAACAATTCGCAATGCCCGGGGATCAATATCGTACTGATTCTCATTGGGTAACGTCACACCAATGGTGTTAGTTTTGAGCAAAGAGCGTACTTTGCGGATTCTGCGCCATTATCCTCGGAGTTCTATTGGTTGAACATTCGCCAAGGGGCTGGAAATGTTTTATCAAGACAGTGGCTATTGCAATGGACGTTTGTTCGTAACAAAAAAAAGCAAGAAATTTGCGATTCGTACACCTCCACAAATTTTTGGACAATATCAGATTTATATATACTATAAATTTCAGGGCAATAAAGCTTGTATGTAATGTGTATTTTAATTTGCAAGTTTTTTATGATTATTGAAGTTTGATTATGAATACAACGCTTTTAAAATATTATAATTGTTTGTCATGGTATTGTAATAAGAAAATAGAATTTTGTATGAATTATAATCTTTTTGGTAATTTGAGAAAGATAGAATGTTTAATGGATATTAAGAAATTTTGCAATTTTTACCACAAACCTTTCTTAATGGCCAACATACTATTACCCTATTAGAATTAGTTTGTTACTGTACAAATAAGAAAAGAATAATAAACAAACGTAATCTTTGCAAGCACTACGGGTTATTATTTATGAAGAAAAAAATTGGGGCAATCGCAAACAACAAAATAAATTCCTGGAAATGTTTTGGAACATTTCCGTAACATTCAAAATTCAAACATATTTCATACAATGTTACTGCTACGTTTGTTAAATTAATATTTGTATTTTTATTAAAGTAAAAATGCATTCTAATGTGGACACACCTTGTTGCAAAAATTGTGGTAACGTGTGCAAAACAAAATTTCTAAATAATAAGCCAAATATATTTGCATTAAAGAGTATAAAAATTTTATCAGCGATAAGGTTATGTTAGTAACAATCTTTGTTATATAATTTAAAAGAATTATATTTTACCAGCGATAAGGTTATGTTAGTAACAATCTTTGTTATATAATTTAAAATAATTATATTTATTAAAAGCAAATTGCATTAATTACTTCATATTTAAAAAGAACTTTTGTTCGTTCAGTTTGATAAAAGTATATGAATGCGGATAAGTGTAAAAATGATATATGATCCAAATATTATTAAAGGAGAAAAAAAATGTTTGCGATTCTTGTAGAATAAGAATATATCACATTATAAAATATTTAATAAAAAAAGTCACTTTATGTAAAGTATGCTTTACATTTAATAATGTCTGCAAAAATGTCATTAAGATAAGAAGAAATATTTCATACCAAAATATATTGTTCAACATTATAAAACGTTATGTTATAAATGTTATAATTATATAGAACATCTGTTATGTTTGCTTAGCTATAAGTATTAATATGGACTTTAACATGGTAAGATATTTTTTTCTCATAGTGAAAATACATATGTTACAAATACTAATAATAAAACTGTTTAAATTATAAGCTTGTATGATTCATTTCTTTTTTATAAATATTAAAAGAACATGTCACTTATGATTCTGAACAGATTTATAACAGAATTTGTTCTATTTGTTATTCTGAATTAAAATCTCATACTTTCATAAATGTAAAGAAATTTGTTCAAGCACACTGAAAACAAAAATAAAGAAAAAATAATGAAAGAGGCTTGATGTAAGACTATACATACAAAGTAGAAAAAAAATTGTATCAGTACCTTAAACATTCTAGTGAAACTCTCAAAACATTTGATGAAAACATAATAAAAATTGTAATGAATGCAATTATTTTTTTCTATTATATAAACATGGCAAGACGTTAAGGTTCTATACTGAGAAAAATTATATACTTGTGAATGGGTGTGCACTAATGATAGAATTTATCAATAAATACAATAAAATATATATATATATATATATATTAATCTCAAATATATTCATTAATAAATTATATCATAAGTCATACCTAAATTATATCATAAGACAAAGTAATGCATTCTTCTAATTTAAGATAGTAATTTTCTCATTTCTTCAATTATATTACCAACTTATTACTATGTCAGTAATTTTTGTTTGATCTATTTTCTTCATTATTACATTAAAACTAAACGTTTATTTAACAACAACATAATAACTTCAAAGTAATGTCAAAGCAAAACATTGATATAGAAAATGCACTGACAACAAATTATTTGTTTTAAGTAAATATTTCATTTATATTTGAACCTAATAAATTGTTTATTTAAATCATGAAAAGTATTTACTTGATTTAAATGAATATAAATTTGTCAACAATTGTGAAAATAAAAGAGTTTTGAAAAAAATTTTTAACCTCACATACGTGTTTTATACATATAGACAAATATTGTATATTTTTTATTATCTTATAATAAAAGAATTGAAAAAAACTTCTCAACTCAAATGACGACTAATGGTATTTTCAAAGTATGTGTTGTGACAAAAATTATAAGGGTAAACGAAGAGTAAGTTTGACCTTGATAAAAATAAACATTAAAATATACTGTTTTTTCCAACAATATTTGTCCATTATCTTTTAAATGGTTAGAAAATACCCATTTTTTGCAGAATTATAATTAGTTCATAAAAACACAGAATTTATATTACCCCTTTCCCATATTTAAAAACAAAATACATAATATTAAAAACATCATAAGTTTTTAAAATTTTTCTGATGCATGATCTATATTGAATCATTTTTCCTTATAAAAAAATGTATCTTTAATCACGGACACATTTGCATTATTTTTTATATACCTTTCTAATGAAATCCAACAAACCTGATAAATTACAGTCGCAAATGAATTATATATGATTCAAGTATATGTTAATTAATAAAGAGGACTTTATCACTCATTGATGCCATTGTTATTCCTATGGCCACTGGCTTAATCATTTTTGATGCGGAAAAATCCAAGATTGTGAACATCTGGAATTAAATCAAAGTTATTACAGCAATGCATTAAATATAAAGCAAAGTTTATATCATATTAATAATAATAATAATAAATATATATTTCAATTTATTACGGTAATAATAAATTGTTATAAAATGGCGCATTTATGTAGTCAAATGACGCTTATTGAAATTGTTACTACTAAAATACAAAAGTTTATTTACTTCAACCCATGAGAACGCTTTCAACGCATACAACCCAAGCACTAAATCGTTACTTTAATTAATTACGAAAAAACAAAATAAATGAACAGGGGCGTTATACTAAAATCACGTTAAATTTTAACGTGATCGTAACTTTGGTAATTTTAGACTGATGGCTTTATAGAGAATTTTCTTCTCCCTGAGGTCAAACCTCAACAACAATAACAATAACAATAACAACAACAACAACAAACAACAACAACATAACTTCGGCAACGCTGTATAACTATGATTCGATTGGTGCTTACGGGAGCGCATGATTCCGGAATCATGTGTTCTAAAATAAAGATTGATTTTTTCAATATTTCACATTTATTAACCTAGACCAACTTAGCTATTATTTTAAGTCAGGAGAATCAAGAAAGCAGATAAATTGTTGAGCAAATAAAATCGTTTTTCATTATTATAAAAATACATGAGTTTTAGAACACATGATTCCGGAATCAATTCCGGAATCATGCGTTCCCGTAAGCACCCCCATGTTGATTTGAAAATAAACCTCCAGAAGCTACATTATGAAAAAAATATTGTTTCGATGTTTTGGTATTTCCCTACAGTTCGATAAATGTATTCAGAACATTTTTTGTTTGTCTCGCTATTTCTGTTATTTCAGATAAATTAAACAAAGAAAGTTGCTACTTGAACTATTCACAGAAATTGTTAGACATTTGAGAGATATTTGAACACATCCATGAATAATAATTATACCGGCTATGTTCAGAGATTTCTTAAAATGAAATTTAAGTTTTTTGAATAAAGCCTCAAACCAAATACAAGATCATATAAAAATTTTTATTTATTTTCCTGTTCAAAACACGAAGATAATTTTATTAAGCAATAAAGTATTGCAATTTTCAGTATCTGTAAAAACCGTTTATACTTTGTTCTAAATTAAAGATATTTCAGTTATGTTGATTGACTACGTTTCTTGAATTCGTGTTGATAACATTTTTTCTAGCAAATTAGATTACTTTTAATGAAATTATGTCTTTTCAAATTCAATTACATTCCCGACTTCAAAACAACATAGAGCATTTACCTGAACTAACTCAAAATAAAATTCGCCCACTACTTCAATGTAAGTTATAAATATTATATTTGTAGTAGGTTATGTTTACCAAATATTTTCAATTATTTTTATTTAAAATACATAACAAATAAATATTAAATTAACTTTATATTAAATATATTTACTTGCATAAAAATGCATTGAGTTTAAATAATTTGTAAATATAATTTCAGTGGCGGTAAAATCTTTGGAACATGACAATATTCCTGAGGGAGCACTGGATAAATTAAGTGATAAATATAATATTGAACAGTCCTTAATTGATCAATGGTATTCTGCTATTTTAACAATTGTTAGATTACATTTGAGGTATTCAATACAAGATATTAATCAAGCTGAAATGAAGAGTATTCTACAGCAATTAAAGTATGCAAATAATGAATGTAAAACTTAATAATAAATTCATTTAAGCAATATTACACTGACTTAAAATTAAAAACTTTCTAGGTTCTCATCTGATTGTGCAGATGACATTATTACAGTTTTGTATGGACCAAAAAGAGTTAGCATTATCAAAAAATTTACAAACAGATTAAAGTATCATCCAGAAATAATTTCTATTCAATGGAGTGTTCCTATTTTGCCATCAAGGTAAATATTTATTTTAAAGTTTGTATAGAATTTTATATTATAAGGATTATATATTAAAAAGTAATGAATACAAAGTATACTTTGTATAAAATTTACAAAAATTGTACAACAAATATTTGGATATCAGGATATATTTTTTTGTACTTGATTATACTATATTAATGACATTAATAAAATAATAATTTCTGAATCCTTCTAGTAAACCAGAAAATTATATACCACGTATAATAATGAGTTGGACATTGCATAACAATAGAGGAGTGACTTTTTCAATGACCATCCCGAAGTTTCATGAATTAAGAAAATTAGTTGCTAAATTACTGTTAGAAATCATTAATCTAGAAAAAACAAATTATTTAAAGAATGCGCAACATTAATACTTGTTATATTATTATTTATGTATAAAAGTGATTGATTATTAAATCTAAACATTACACACAATGTAAATATGTTATTTGTAAATTATGATGGATTCAATATAGAATATTTTGCATTAAAATATATAAAAATAAAATTTATAATTTCTTATAATACATCGTTTTCTTATGACTTAAAACTTATGTAAAAATTTAAAAAATCCTCTAATACGCAGAGAAAAAGTAGGGAGAGCTACTCAATAATTGGAAGAATCACTTTATATTAGCCGCAGTTCAACAAAAATCCTGTATTGGGCAATTGAATTGCCTTGTGTAGCAAACTGTTAGCCCCTGTTGGTAAACATGTAATAAGGAGTGCAGTATTTTGTTATATAATATATTCATATTTAACTTTACATACAAAATAAATATAGTCTTAACTGTTGTAATAGTCTTTTAAATAATCCGCCTTTGGTTTCAATATAAGTTTATCATGAAGATTCACTACCCAGCCTGGATGTAATCCATAGAAAACTTGCCTTGGATCTTTTCTTATGGTTAACATTTCGTAATCTGGGTCATCTTCAATTTTTGGCAATACGTATCCATATTTTTGAGCCAAGACAAGTCTCTCATGTGAAATTTTCTCTGGATCAGCTAAGTAACCTCTGAAAGCAGCACTGCTGTAATATTCAAGGCAATCCATGGGAGGAAGAAGTCTTTTTGGAATGGGTGATGCATTAAGGAACAATTTTTCTGGATTCATTACTGCATGGATACTGAACGGATCAAAATAAGAAGTTGTGATAACTCCTCCATTTTTTTCTATTGCTGCTATAACTCTTTCTGAGGCCCACTGTACTTCAATATTTACTTTAGCCTTGAATTCTTGTGCACCACCATCAGTTAAATGAACTCCTGCATGTTTTCCATCTAATCTTAAATGGTATAATCCAGTGTTCATTATAGCTGCTAAGTCTATAGGACGAGAATCATCTAATCTATTTGTGTCTATCATAAGTTGTAATGTCCTCAAGGATAAAGGAGGATATTCACGTCTTAAATGATGACCCTTATAATAAGGCTCAAAACCAAATCGAAGGTAAAATGGGGTGCTTCCAGTTTCATAACCAGGGCGCATATAATTATTTCGTCCTTTGTTGCCATCACCGTGTTTATCACCGCCATGCACACCTCTTCCACGTTTTGGCATTTTTGTTCCTGGATTAGGCCTCAGATTATTTAATGCTACTCTTGGACAGAAGCGAAGCATTGCTAAGGCCAATTCACGGCCATGTTTGCCTGGTATACTCATTGTGAGTTTACAATTTAAAGTATTTAAATCTGAAAATTTTAAATTTTATTTAGATAAATATGTAATAAAATAATTTTTTGTAAACAATTTTGAAAATAATTATTTATAATTTTATGATGTTAACAAATTAGAAAAATATATTCAATTTTAATTATTTCATCTTTACTGGATAAGTACTAAAATTCTAAGCGATTTAAAAATATCATTATAAAAATAAGCAAAGTTGTATTTATTTAAATTGAGTTAAAAGAAAGTATAAAGATTTCTATAAAATTGAATACTTATTTTATGTTTTATGATTATTAAAAAATAAAATAAAATATTTTATGCATATATTAAAAGTATTATTTATATTAAATTTATAGTGTCTATTATTGCCACACACTTTTTAAAATCAGTATGAATAAATGATATATTTTTATAATTACAAAAAAAAATGAAAACAAATTACAAATTATTGAAAAAACAAACAATTTTTACATCATCTATAATTTCTTTAATGATAATTCTTGTTTCATATTGTAACTAATACGAAATTGAGGTTATGTTGACATTATATTATTTCACAATTATAAGAACTAAAATTCAATTCCTGCATCTAGCAATTCTTTTATATTATAATTCTATAAAAATATAAAGATTTTATAATATAAAAGGAGGAACGTTTCAAAACGGGTGATATTAGAGATCAAAATGTTCTTTTAACTCTCCTACTAGTCTTACTATAGATAATAAACATTACAAAAGAATTCAGTACTTTACTTACGAAACTTGAAAGTTAGAACAAATTTGAAATGATTATTTATGTGTGCACTATTTTCTTTTTTTTATTATTTAAATCAATTTTGAGTTAACTTTTTAACACAAACATAAATTAATTAATCTTCAAATATAGCACTTCTCTTATTGATCCGTATCGGCACCTGTCGAGTATTTGTGAAACTATGGAACTAACGTTTGAATTTAAGGTAATGCTGTAAGCCTGCTGCCACGGAGTTAGTAATTTTGTAAATATTATTTTAAAAATGTTGATTTAATGCTTAACAAAAGTTTTAGCACATTCTTTGGGCATGGGAAAATTTAATTTAATTACAAAACCGGAATTTTTTAATCAGCTTTAAACGAATTTAAGGAAGTCATTTTTTCTCCACCTCAAAAACGAGTTCCATAAATATACTTAAAATTGATGACAAACTTTCAGTTACTTCACCGTTAAATAATCTCCCAAATTGAGAAAATGTGCTAAAACTAAGTATATTAATTAATTTTAATAATAACAAAGGACGCCCTAATCTAGTAATTAACGTGATGCCGTAAGCGTAGGTAGCGCTCTGCAGTACCGGCTTTGCTATTTATGTTAATAAAAATTACAACAATTATAATTTTGTAAAATAAAAACATTCAACCCATTCTGCAACAATAGTAGTATATTATAAATTATATCGATATGTTTTTTAATGAAAAGTGACAACAAATTTATGGAACTACGATTCATTGTCACTCAATGTCGGTAAAAAACCGTAGTTCCAAGTTTTTATACTTTAATCATTGTCATAAAATATGTTTTTATTAACAGTAATATTCTCCTATAA
>JABFPN010007313.1:0-10449 GCA_022817305.1 Leptoteleia sp. ZL-2020
ATACCAATACGTCCCGCGATATTAATGCGTTTGTCTAGTGGGTTTATGCCTTTCAATTCCGTTCCGGGAGGCATTGTTTCATTTTTAGGCCATTTTCGTGTCTAATGAGAAAATTTATCGCGCCGCATCGCGGCCTCCTGCACATCCGCCTGGGACACCTGTATGTGTCGCGGCCCAACTGCGCGTGTGACAACACACGCATATCACGCCGCGTCGTAATATTGCGTTACTCACATGCACCAAGTGAACAACGAGGCTTGATAAATCGCTTCGACGTCGACGGGCATCCGCAGATCGACAGATACGACGCAACGGCGTCACTCCTCTTTCGATTTTCATGTTTTCACCGAAAAAGTTGCAAATCATCTTTTACATCGCTCTATGGCAATTATTGATTCGCGTCAAGGGGGAGGAATTGAAATTATACTTTTTGCCGGCCGCGCGCCAACCCGACCCTGCCCCCAATGATTAAGAACTCTTGCGCGCAAATTGAAATATATTTGCGCGAGCGTTAATAAGGATCAATTACTTACCCAATTTACCTTTAACCTGATATTTCTTTTGATTTCCATTTAGACGACCCCTTTAATCCAATGTATCGTATTATTTCGCCGTCTTTTCCCTTCCCCTCCCTTTCGGCCCCGTCGCACTGTCAATTGCCCGTTTTCAAATAGTTCGCGATAAGAAGATACGAGTCGTTTGAATTAAGAGGTTTTTCTAAATTAGTTAGCAATGCAATAACTTGTAACTTGAGGTCAAATGGTCAATTTTTCGTCGGATAATACAAACGAAGGGAAAATGTTATTTAATTAGTTAAAATTTTCGCGATGCAGATAAAATGTTGTCTCAAAGTTTAGAGTGCTGTAACGTTGATTTTACGTATTATTGACATTACCAGGCAGCTTAATATTGAAAATCATTTTCTCACTTAAAATAATGAGTACATCGGTTTCCAAAAGCTTTGTAACATATTCTTAATGTTCCCTTGAGCATTGAGTAACATTCTTTTTGTAATAAGATTTAGTAATTGATTTGCAATTTGACCTAAATTGAAATTTCGGGTAAAATTGAAACTTTGAAAATACAAATGTTATTTTACGATAACAATGCACTCTACTTTTTTATTAATAATTCATGTTAAATTGTATTCCATTTCATAAACTATAAAAAAATATCCTAAATTGTTTTATCATTGCAAATGCTTTTGCCGTAAATTCCTTCTTATATCAAATGCTGAATAATATTAAAAATATTCAAAATAAAAATCTTACCTTTGATGAATGTGGCAGAATAGGGAGCGCTGGTGCTCCGAAATGGTGCAGTCATTTTTTCTTCGGTGCAGCAGTGCAGTATTCCAACAACAAAACAAAATTCTGAAAACAGAATATATTACATCTGTCAGTAAGAAATTATTTTACAGCCTAGTAAAGCATCGGAAATAAGTTTTACAAAATATTGTAACTAAAATATAAATTTACAGATACCTCCGAAATGTAAGAATTTCTACTATTGAGAGTAGTAAAAATGATAATCATAAAAGCAATATTTAGTATTATTAAACTAAAAGCTGCCGTATAATATTTAACTTTTACTATTTTTTTTTTTAATATAAATGTTTACTTTTCTAATATGCCCTTAAATCGATATTTAAAATGTATATTTCTGTAGATAAATCATTCTCTCACTTCACATTTATGATTGATATTTAAAGTTTAAGCGACTTTAATCGTGTCTTGAAGTTATTAGGCATGGAAAAAATATGTACAGGGGTGTATTACACTGTAAAATATACCAAGTTGAATCGAGTAAAATCGATTTGCATTAATCCGTTTTCTAAGTTCAATCTTAGAAAGAAAACAAACATAATAAATGTGTAGCAAATACTAAATACGTTACATGTTTTTTCTTTATAAATAAATAACTTATGCTTAACTTTATTAACATGTTATTATTAGGCAACTTACAGTTAAAATATTTAAAAAGAAAACATCGCATTACGTTATGCCGCTGATTACTTAGTTGAAACAATACATGACAAGAATAAAATTTTCAGAATTTTTTCATTTTATATTATTTATAAATAATATTATTATAAAATCTGTATTAAATAATCATAATTCTTAATATATAAAATTTATGACGTACGAAAAGAAAAATTATATAAAAAATTAACGACTCTTAACGACAGAAAATCATTATAAGAAAATTTAGATTTATGATATGACAATTATATAGGCCGCATGTTCTTAATAATTTATTAAAGTCCGCGAACCAATTATTTCTATTTTAACAAAAAAATTATTTGATTCAAAAAATTAAGGAATTTTTTGAAACATACGTGGTTTATATTAAAAGGTTACTTTTCAATTCAAAGTCTCAATTAAATTCTGTCAGTTTGTGACTGACGATCGGCTACAAATTGTAGATTTTCATAACTTTTAAATAACAATGTTCAAGTCACACGCACACACAGACACACATAAACACGTATGTCACCTTTTTACTTTATATTACCATAGAAACTTCAATATAAAAAAAAGTACATCTTTTTAAACATTATCTTGTCAATGATTGCATTGTACCATTTTGTTCTAGTTAGAAAAGATTAAAAAAATATCAATAAATAAATAAACTCTATTCTACACATTATAGAGAATCGTTTAAATTATTGTGTACGCCATGTATCGTAATCATATTAGATGTTTTAATAATTCTTTGACAAATTAATTTTTGTTTTAAATATTTAAACAAATGTAATAGAAAAAACACGACAAATACTATTTAAACAATTTTTTGATCAAAAACTTTTTGCGTCTGAAAACTTGTTTGCGATTTGAAATAAAAGATTTGGTATCAAATTGATACCTTCAGGCGTTCCACATTTCGACTCTGCAGTCATTTAATAAAATTGTTTTATCAACCTGAATCGATTAAAATCAACGGAATGTTTCGTATCTCTAGAATTAAGAAAAGCTACATATTTGTTTAATGAATATAAAATTCTATAAGGAAAGGAAAATATAACTTTATAATTTGTAAACTTTTTAAACAATTAAATAAACTTTTTAACTTTACACGTACCAATTTTACATGGACATACTTATAAATAATATTTTCAAGAAATAAAAGTAAAAACTATTTCCCTAATATATTATAATTAATAATTGAAATAAATGTATTTCCTATATGTGGCTTACCGGTGGCTTTTACCCAAATTTTGTAAGCTACACATACTGATGCTGTAGCATTAAAATTTTCGCATTTCCACGCTCTTTGTTAAGACTAATTATAAAAACATCATTTTTGCAAATAAAAAAAAATAAATTGCATTTAAGATAAATGTACATCACAAGCTTATTTTAAAAACATTTAATTAATTTTAAATTTCTGCATTGTGAAAACTGTAATGTATTCATTTTTAATTGAAAAATTTATACCCGGTTAGAATAGTTAATTTCATGTTTATTGAAGTGAATAACTAATTTAATGCAATATTTATTTATAAGTAAATTTCACATGATATAAATACTAATGATATAATAAAGTTTCATCTTCATTTCCATTTCAGACTTCAAAATAAAAACGTAACGTCTTTGCATTTAAACAATGAATTATATATTAAGAAAAAAAGATGCAAGAAAATGTTACAGTCAAACAAACATTTCGAAAACAATTTCAAATGAAATTTATATAATTCATTTACATAATTAATTAATTAAATATATAAATAAGCAGCATAATTGTGATATAAATTATATATTTGTAGGTACTTAAATAAATAAAAAAACAAAATGTAATAATTAAATACGAAAATACTCATAAGAATGTTTCCTAAGTTTTATTGAAATTCAAAACATATAAAATTTATTTAAGAGTCGTCTTCGGTTTAGTTAGAATTATTTCGTACTGAAATACTTATAACTCAATTAGTGTAAATAGAGAATGAACTTAATTCTTCAACAAATGGGAAGAAAATTCTTTAATGCGAAACAGATCATGAAAAAATAAAATGAATTGTGGTAAATCGGAAATCTAATTAAAAAAATAGATTCAAATTTGTATTAACTCAAAATACACGAGAAGATAATATTCTTAGACAAATAAGAATATTTTCAAAGTGTAGAAATAACTGTACTTCAGTCTAACTATACTTGTTAAAAGATATATGCACATAGCTTACATAGATAGTAATTCCACAACTTGATGAAAATCACTGAATTTGATATTCTTATATAAATCATAACAACGTATTGATGAATAGAAATTTAGATTCAATTATTTGATGATGTTAATACTAATTGAATTGAAAATTTCTATTAAAAAAGAAAAAAAGGATTATCAATATGAATGCAAAATTCAAAAAAATGTACTAATTTGTTTTAAAATGAAAGCTTCAATCTTTATAGCAGTTGCTACTGAAAAAGAAATATCAATTAAAGTCGATACATATTAATATTTTTTCAATTAACTTTTTTTAAATGGAATAGTATTGTAAAAATACTAAGCGCATATTATTCATTAAAAAACTGATTTTACAAACTATACGTACGGAAGATAATAATAAAAATATTATTTCATATAAAAATCTCCTTATTTTTATTAAAAAATAAAAATTATTTTCGCTTCAAAATTCGTTCTAAATCTAATATATGAAAGATATAATAATATGTGTGGAATTGAACATGAAATATATTTTTCTGAATGTTTTCCACAAAAGATGCTTTTCATTCCATATTATAGTTCAGATAATATACAATAAATAAAATTGTTATATGCCAATCACTTTTATTTGATATGTAAAATTTAAATATAAAAAGTAATAAACAAAAAATTTTTATGACTGCAAAAATTATATAACTTTCAATTAAATAACCGAACTATAATAATTGGTAACAATTATAGGAAAAAAATTAAGATGATAATAATATTCTGAATAACGTATAACGCTGTTCTTTCAAATACAATAAAATTCTGCGTTTTCAATCTTTTAATATGTCTGGATGTATATAAAAAATAATCTCTCTAAAAAGAGTAGTAAAAACAATTTTAAATCTCGTGTCTCGGTTAGCTTCTCAGCGTGATAGTATAATTCTTTGAACTTAACTCTTCAGCAACGTGTGACGCACCTGTTGCGTTATAACGCTTCCTTCAGTTTTAATCTTCCGATACCCCAATGCTTTGTAAAATCTTTATACCAACGACAATATATTCTCGGTTTAACATGATTTTTTAACTTGACGCATTTATTGAAATTGATTTAGGAAATTTTTTCTCCTTTCTACGTAAAGAATGTAAATTGTATCTGTTCAAGCGTTTAAATAATTTAAAATGCAATAAATAATTTAACAAAATGATGGTAATACGTAAATACTGGTTAAACAATTAACAATTTTTTCAAAACAATAGCTTTATTTTGGACCATAAATTTTTCTTAATAATAAAAATTTCTAGTTTACAGATTATCTTATTTAAAAAAAAATGTTTCTATTTAGATGCACATTCTTATTGCTTTGATTAATAAATAATTCTAATGTAAATTAAACACTAATAGCGTGCATTATACGAAATACCTTTGGATTATACAAGATTAATTGCTCTTATGAGTTATGAATCGTTCCATCAAAAAATAAATAACTGTTAGATATGTTTACGTACTGCGTTTAATAATTTTACGATTCACGAAATTACTGATAACGCATTAATACATTACATTTTTATAGAAGAGTTGTTTTGACTGATATTTTAATTGTATTAATTGCTTGCGAGGTTCCCTAACTGAACGATCAGTAAAATTTACTGCAGAGTTAGTTGGATGCATTTAAACTGATTTTTTAAAACAATTATTTTCTCTTAGCGTATACGCCATATTATCTTAAAAATGTTTTAAGTGGCGAAAAATATTTTTCGTTTCGTACAAAAAATTTCAAATAACTTTTGTTATCCTTTAGCAGATTATTAAATTCATCTTACGACATATTTGGTTATTAAGAAATAGTATTAACAAAAAAAATGTATAATCTATAAAATTCTTGGCATTTCTAAAATCTAAATAATACTCTAAACACACGAATTATTTATTTCCCACAAAATTTGAACCTTAAACAGAACTTCCATGAAAGTCAATCACGTGAAATCATATACAAGATACTCGATAAGCAAAAATTACATTTCCACCGGAGTAAAAGTTTCTGTTATTTTCTATAGTAGTAAGGTATCTTTAAAGTGGAATAAAATCGACATTAAGTTAAGGCGAGAAATATAGCAATAGACAATATTGAGGGGAAGCAATAATAAAAAGGATGAACAGGTCTGAAAACGGTGAGAAAAACGTAAACGAAGGCCTAAGCTGGCCTGCAAGTAGTAAAGAGCAATAGCGTCAGACGGTTGACGCGTCTGACGGGCGCATCGGCGCGGCTGACAATTGACGGGCCGATCATCGGCGACTCTCGCGATGGAGGAGTAATGAGGCGACGGTGCGGAGCAGCTCGCGGGCGCATAATGAGGCCTCGCGGCGGGGCTGTTTACGGCGTAAGTCGGAGGAGCGCGGTGGGCGCGAAAAACAATGGATTACGGCGAAGGACAAATGAAGGGACAAACGAGCGGAGGCCGCAATTGCTGGCCGTTGAAACGCGAGCGAGCGCCATTCCTGGCGGCGGTCCTCGCTTTTCGTCGCGTTTGCCTGGGCCGGCGTAAAAATTACGTCGACTAGAGTTTATTTGTCCGGAAATGGCGGTGCCCCGGGGGTGGTGCTTGCACGGTTATAGGTGTGCGGCGGAAAAAAAACGGGGGAAATGGAGTGAGGCTCTCTCTCTCGCTCTCTCTCTCGGTTGGGTACGCGGGGGCGCGCGCGCACGCACGCACTCGCACACATACGCGAGCGGGCGAGCGTGCGCGTGCGAGGGGATGCATGCAAAGTAGATGACTCGTGTGAAAGAGAGGAAAACAGGGCCAGAAAGTACGCGAAAAAAGGAGCGACGCTTCCGGCGCCGAGAACAACAGAGACAGAGCAAAAGAGCTTGACTCTCGTGCATACCTACCTACCTACCTACCTACCTACCAGCCTGGTTGATGTATCGCGTATTATTCGTGCGTTGCGTTCGCTGCTGCATTGCGCGCTTTTTTCGCTACCGCCGTCTATTATTTATTAGCACTAACGTGCAATTGTATTGATCTGCAATATACCACCCGCGCCCGCCACCGACTCCCTCGCTCCGTCTCGGTCCCTCCATCCTACTGTCCCTGTCTCCCCCTGTGTACCCTGCCGCCTCTGCCTCCCTCCCGAAACCCCCTCCCCCCGACCCAACCTCGCCGCACCCCCTTGCCCCCGGACGCCCCTGCGATCACCCTCGCCGACGAATTTTTTTCCATTTGAAAAAACGTATCTGGACTTGCCGAGTGCCCGGGAATGAAAGTTCGCTGCGATCGGTTTTGCGATAACGCTGAACGATGACTGATCCTGCGATGCGCCTGCATTAGCGCTTTCAGCGCGACAAGCTCCAATGCGATTACAACTATTTTTGTTGTTGCCACTGTCGTTGCTTCATTTTCAATTTATAAGCACGGCACAATTAACGCGCGCCCCCCCCCCCACCCTCTGCCCGTCGCAACATTTTTTTTAACAACACATATTCTACCCCCCCCCCCAAATATGGCTTTTAATAGGCTACCACTGCGTTGTTATTAAATCGTCTTGTCCATCGTAATGTTCCACGTGTCCGAGTATAAATACGATCGTTCTTTCTCAAGTGCAACTTCATCCTTGACACTGACGCCTGGTTCGACCGAAATCGGCCGTGAAAAGCTAAACATTTTGCACTTTATCAAGTTTTGGAGCCGGCTGAAACTTTTGTCGGGGCGGTCGCGCGGGCAACTTTAAGGCAGCACTTTTCGATTGGTGCAATGATTTTTCGATACGTGGGGAATGATTATTGTGGAAAGTATAATTCGGGTTTGTGTTACGCGCGGTATCATATTTGCACCGACCATATTGGTAATTATATTTAATTAATCGTTTTGATGACTTTTATGCTTTGGCACTTTTCGGTTTGTTATTTAAATTAAGCTCAGGTTCCGACAATGAGATATAGTTGAAATAAAATTAAATTAACCAAATCATGCCTGGCGAGAGAGGCGTAGAAATGGAAAAATCATCAGCCCGTTGCGTCAGTGCGAAAATGCTGGAAATTGATTTCGACTACGCTGTAGCACACCGCCGCCACTTGTTACTGTTCACAAGTCATCAGCTGATGGAACATTGACCTTTTAGATTCTAGTGTATCACGTACCGCTATCATCGACCCTATACATTGACGCTCCATTACTAAAGTTTCGCCTGGAAAAGCACGTGTTTAAACTTTTGTCACTCTTTTTCCACGTGTTTCGTGATTTAATCATTGATACGTCATTGAAAGTTCGACTGTTTGATGACATATTTAGCACGTATTAAATGCTCCGAACTGTTTACGAAATAGCAATTTTCCAATTGTATTAACGGGATATTAAAAATAAATTTAACAACAGCTTGACATCGCTGTTTTACGTATTATTTTGTAAACAACGTAACGATAACAAATGTAAGCTGATTATAATAATAATTTGATAATAAATGTGCGTCAAGTTCTTTTTACTCGTAGTTATGAAATTTATCATAACTTCGAATAAAATATTTATGTTAAAATATTCATTATTTTTCTAATATTAATTAAAGAATTTTATATATCTATAGTATAAACTTGTTTACAAATTAGGGACTTATCAGCAATAGCCTGACGTCTAAAATTTCATGAATCAAATCATGACCATATCCAATGTTAAAGTCAAGCATTAGTAAAAATTTAAATCAAAATTATAGTAAATTATTATTTTTATGCGAACATGAAACTAAATTTTTTCTTGATTATACAGTTATTTTAGAGTTAGTAAAATTAGAAGTTTTCAATTGGACAATCTTCCGACGTTTGAACGCCGTTGATGGACTATAAGAGCGTTATGTGCTTCTCATAAATAATATGGTACTCGGCGCAGATTTAGTATGGTATAGATCTAGTAAAGATCTGGAATGTGTCTGGGCAACACGTCTGATAACAATCTAGTTCAAAAGTATGAGACAGATTGGTCTGTCTCCAGACAGATATCTGGTCAAAATAGTTAAAAAATAATGTAAATACAAAACTGAATCCTGGTGACAATCTAGTAATTGTTTTGCAACTGTCTGGATATTCACCATACTAATTTCAGATTATTGTTAGACTGTTCAGAGAAATCCCTTATTTGTTGTTCATCTATATTCATATAGTAACAATTTTAAAAAATATGTTTCTTCATAATATTTTCTGTAATATTAAGTTTAATATACATATAATGGCTAGAACTTTTTTCAATAGTGCCTATATAAATTTTATTTTCGTTAGTATAACATTTATAATATATTCCCGGAGTATTATTTAATATTAAATAATATTCTAAAGATATGAAAAATAATGCGAATACCCTAATACAAACTATGGCACATGTCTTGCTCGCAGATGAAGCCGTACGAGATTTTTTTACACATCTTTTACTTAGTGATCAACACTTTTTAAGTAGCACACAATAAATAATTTACTTTACTAGTTAATTTTTTTTATGAAATATTTGATTTAGTTAATTTAAAGATAGTTAAATATGCCCTCTTATTGAATTTTTAATTCAACCCGATACTTGTTTAGTTTACCGTTAATGAAATATGTGTCAATTTCATTAAAGTTTTACACTTAAATGGATGATTAAACCACGATTATGCGGATGACCAGTTTCTTAAAAAAAGCGAACATTAGGATTATTATATTTAAAAACTTTTATCGTTAAAAGTCTTCATACACTGAGTAAAAAGTTATCTCCAGAAAACCTCATAGAGGTAAAAAAAGGACGAGGCAAGGCTTTTTCTCGTATACAATCCTGATTGTTTATTATTACGAAAACCAAAATAGAATATTAAAATAAAAAATTGTACAAGTAAAAAAATATTGAAAATATTTTGGTATTGTTATTATTAATTAAAAAAACTGGGTAAGAAAGGCATGAAATCATTAAAGGGGCAAGTATATTTTGAAACTGTTACTTCAACTAAAAAAATAAAACGCGTTCTTTCGACTTTATGTTTGTTTTGAAATAACGCGGGCCTTTGATTGTAATATCAACGAAGAAGGACGTTAACTTAATGGTAAGATAAAAATTGCTCGACTCTTATTGGCTAAATATTGAAGACGAAAGCGAAAATGACAAATCGACTTAGGCTTTCTTTGTCACTTATGAAATGCCAACAAAACAGACAAAGGCACCCACCCGCGTGGAAAAAACATTGTGGCAGAGTCTATGGCAGCACTGTGGCTAAGACTGTGGCATGCGGGAGCCCATAGTCTTGGCCACAATAAGCCACACATGTTGCCGCAATGGATCGACTGTGGGATG
>JABFPN010007314.1:0-10448 GCA_022817305.1 Leptoteleia sp. ZL-2020
ATGGTCAAGGTGTTAGGACACTTCAATAGGTGCGGGGTTCGATTCTCAATAACGGCGAATTTTTCTAAGCAAAATTTATTAGGCGAATAAAAATAGACACGTTCTGTGAATTCCAATTATGAAAATATAAAAAAAATTCTCAGTTTACCAACAATGTCAGTAATTTTTATTAATCTTTCCTCTCTGTCTGGATAACAAATAAGGTCCCTCTTGGGCCCCGATTTGGTTCCAATTTGGATCCTCATTGGGCCCTCATACATACCAAGCGTTACGAACTGGTACGGCGCCCTATTTGGAAACCAAATCGGTGCCCGATTTGGAAACGTGGAAAACGAATCAGGGCCACATCTAGTTCCATGCTGAATTTCTACTTGGGTTGTAGCCTTCTTTAAACTATATACTAAGTTTGATAAGAAGATATTATTTGTGTGGAAAAATGTTAGCGCCACAGCAGAAGCCACAGTGGCTAATACTGTGGCAGAGAAGAATTTCGGTCCCACAGAGATAACCACTGTGGCTTCTACTGTGGCACTAAAATTTGTCCACGGGGTAAGGAAAGTGCCTTGTTTCCATTCTGTTTAGAATTAGGAAATCGCTGTTTTTAAACAAGGACAGAAACTAGTCGTTTTCCACCCTCGTCTATAATAAGGCACTTTCCATCCTCTAAACAGGATGGAAACAAGACAGTTTCCGCACAAGTGATACAAAAAATATATTAAAACACTTTTATACCATACAAATTTTATAAATTTATTATTAATAATAAATTCTATGCAATATTTGTTATCATATAACGTAATATAATATATTACATTTGTTGTTTAAAATTTATTATTCAATATACTCCATTTTTTAAATTAAGTACCGAAAGCAAGCAAAAATAAAGAAGGTAAGAATAACAGACATTCGACATAATACAAAGTTTTGGGATAAACGTGAGAAAGTTTCAACGGTATTTCATGAAACTAATGACCTGTTGACTGTGGCGTTATTAGCCAAAGGTTAAACGTTTGTATGATACAAATGTAGCTTTGATTTTCACTGGCAATCCGCTTAACATGAAAAGGAATATTCTTTGTAAGCCAGATCGCAGTAACTCCCATGTTAAAGACTTGTTTTTACAATTCCCTTTATTGCCCATTCGATTAAGAACTTTATAGCGCTGGTAAACTATAAATAATACCAAATACGTAAAGTCTTCATGCGGTGGAACTGAAATTTCTTTGAAAACTCAATTTCATTGTTATCGCCGATGTTGCGCGAGTGTTCGCAATGCATTTATATTGGCATACACAACATATATTTATATGTAACTGAATCAGCTATAACGGGGTAACTAATTTAGGCAGAAAGCCAACAGCATATCAACATACTCGTTATTGCCGTGACTTGTCAATTAGTCACAACATATCTGCGAATTGAATTAATTCAAAATTAATTTTCCCTTCGTTACAATTTTATCAAGATTATATTTCTACCACTATTATAACGACATAAACATAATGTGGAAATTATATTAAGTTTGTCCTATCTGCAATTAATTTTATAAGTAACATTACCTTCGACCTTTAGAAATAAATAAAAGACCATTGCAGCATTAATTAATTAATAAAAATATTAAGTGATTTTGTTTGAATTCATCGAATCTACAATTGATTGCAAACTCCAAAAATAATTACTGATTCGATTTCAAATTTCCAAAATTGCACCAATCAACCTCCCCATTATAGCAAGCCCTCATATACATTTCACGCAACAACTCACTTGCGGGCAACCTGCGCAAACTGTCATCCAGCGCCACCTACCGGATTCCACCAACAATACATTTACTTTTTCTAATTTTGTACTTTAATTTATGTTCTTGCAAACTCTCAGCTTGCAAGTAGAGCTTCTCGTTTTCGGTTTCATTTTTACTAAAGCATTTAATAATCGAATTCCGCAGCGGTTAACCTCGGCACCGCAAAGCATTGTACAGACACCCGAAGTTGTTGAGGCACGTGAAATAATCTATTTAGTATTTTAGACGTAACTGCTCCACACAATTGCGTTTATGACACGACACGACATGGCGCATCGGGCATTCTCTAGAATTTAACGTACGATCGGAAAAAGTTCTCGGAGTTCGAGCGACACGATTTTACTTAAAACCAATAACCACGTTAACGCCATTTTATATTTTTGCGGCTCGATCAATCTTCGATACTCGTCGAATCTTCAGTACAATATTGCATTCGTTCCAAATATTTATAATCCAACGAAAAACCATAAATGAAAATATACCAATTGTACCGGAAACATTATTAAATTTTATAATCAATTTAATAACATTAAAGATTGGAATGACATTTTGCTGTAAAATTATAATGATTTTATTTACTTTAACTTTATTATAATTAAATATTTCTTATTAAAATTATGAACTGAAAGAACTTTGTTTTTGTTTTGTATTTACATCCACTTTTTATGCCCTTTGGATGTAAACAAGCAATATTATTGTTTTTGTTTCTTTAATTTGACCTTCCCAATATTTACAAACATGGTTTTTTCAGGTACTAAATATTAAAAACGTTTCGCTTTTCAGTTTCATACCGAAAGAGTGTAATAAAACTGCTTTTACAACGATACAAACGATTTTCGAAAAGTCACTCAACAACATCGATTATTTCCGATTTCATTCATTTATTTTTCATACTCGAAGCTTCGATACGTTATAGTTCATTAATGTGAAAGGAACACTGGTGCTCGTAGAACGGATTAATCGTTTTCTTAATGATCGTGCGCGCCATACAAGCGATAAACATTATCAGATAAACTACAAACTACAAAGCCAATCCATGTAAAATGACTGTCATTTTTTCGCACCGGCGGAAAAAAAAACAAAATTTCACGTTCACATAACGTAACTCCGAATCCTATTATAACGTATTAAAGTAAAGTTAACGTTATTTCATTAATCCAGATCAAGCGAGATATTCGCGAAAGAGGAAAAATAATGTACCTTCGGCTCGTTTTTAATGACTACCGTTTGTAAAAGGTATCCTAAATATTAATGCAAGAATTTAAAATATTCATTATAATGTTATATAGTAAAATTTGTAAATTAAAAAAAATTGTCATTATCTGGGATTAGAACCCTGGTCTCACAGTTATCAGTCATGCGCATAACCAATAGTACGACGTTGTCTGAAAAAATATTCCTCTTCATTATAATAATGCATTGAGAAAAAAGTTGTAATAATAATTAATGTACCTTCTGACGTTGAAGAGATGTAGTCTGTGATGTTTATAGAATTACTATACCAACATAGTAACATTTTTTATATGGTATACTAAAATTTCTTATATGATCTTGTAAATTTGCCACGATTTACGGTAATTATTCCTATACTAAATATGAAACTTTACTATAATATATTGGTCAAAATACGCTCTTTAGTTACTATAACCAAAAATAATTATTGAAACAAAATTTTTTGTTCTCTTAATTAAACGTCTTCAATCAAACGATTTTAGTATATAAATCCTATATTCTTTTTCCTCGTTGTAGCCTTTCCGCTTGAATTATAAATAGAACCGTTCATCGGGGGCCGACTTTTGGCATTAATAAAAAGATTCACGTAGCCGTACAATGCGAATTATTCAATTCGCAAACAAAGTGAAATCCGTAATAAAAGCGGCAAAATCTATGAATGAAATGAAGATAACAAATCACGCCGCCACTATTAAACGATCAATTAGATTCGCTCCTTTGATAATTTTCATTTTAATTTACCGATAAAACGTGGGATTTGGTTTTGCAAATTGATGCCGAGTAGCCCCGGCCCGTTTGTGATTGACTGGCCACCAGCAGTTTCGCCCGACCACAAATTTACAGAAATGCATCGCCTTTAGTCTAACATAAAGGATACGCGCTGTTTAACATTTTAAGCTGCACGGAAAATTTCTGCCATTTTAATGTATATACTTTTATTTGAAATGGTTTTATCTAGTATTAAAAAGCAATATATATAAAGTAAAGACATTTTAAAATAAGTCCAACTTTTTTTAAATGAAAATTAATTCTTTTCTTGCAAAAAAATATTGTCAACTAATAGAACTGAAGAATGAAACGTTTTTAATGTTGTTTATATACAAAAGTAATGTTTGTAAATATTTGCAAGGTCAAATTAAAGAAACAAAAATAATAATATTGTTTGTTTACATCCAAAGGGCATAAAAAGTGGCATAAAAAGTGGATGTAAATACAAAACAAAAACAATAATATTGTTTATTTACATCCAAAGGTCATAAAAATGGACGTAAATACAAAACAAAAACAATAATATTGTTTGTTTACATCCAAAGGGCATAAAAAGTGGACGTAAAGACAAAACAAAAACAAAGTCAGCTTACATTGTGAATGTTAAAAACGTTTCATTTTTCAGCAAACTTTTCGCAAGTTTTCACGCGCTGATAATTAATTAGTTAAAGGCGAAAAATCGCGGAGAAACATTTTTCCCACGGACAAATCCTTAAGCTAAACACTAAAAAAACCGCGCGCTTATTTGTTTCGGCGTTTCGCATAATATTTTCATATTATTCAACGCGTGCATTATAGCCGCGCGGGCAAATGCACTTCCATTTTGTGGCGGGCAAAAAGGCCGCCGCCGCCGCGCGATACAAAAACGCAGAAATGAATATTTAAAAAAAAGTAAGTAACCGTACGCGAGATATAGAACAATCCTTAAATCTTGAATGAACGTTTAAATGTCCGCTTAAACGTTGCCTTTTTCTTGGATTCCAGCCATACCCGTTTTATGTGCAAAGATCAAGCGCAATTTACGAGGCTTGTCGACATGGTTCAATGGATACATTTTCCAATGCAGAAAGATCAAGGTTCGGTTTTTCGATAGAAAACCCGACCAAAAACGTGACAACGATCTTAATGCAGAGGGAGTTTGACGCCTCCCTCCTATTATCGTGAACGTTATTTGCTTTTAAATGTCAGCCATTCATAAATAATACGACCGAAAACGCGAGGATATTATCTTAATTACGTTTCCTATTTTAAAAGGCGATCAATGACTTTTAAATGACAAAAAAATTCGCAACGTTTTGTCTTTTCTATTCAAAAATTATGATGACATACGATGTGATGTCATATTGGAAAATCTGGCATATATATGCCACATATATACCTGCATATATACCTGCACATATGCCCGCATATATGCCACATATATACCTGAATATATGTCACATATATACCTGCATATATGCCATATATGTACCTGCACATATGCCCGCATATCTGCCACATATATACCTGAATATATGCCACATATGTACCTGAATACATGCCACATATATACCTGCATATATAGACAAAAGTATAGCAATGTTAACCATACCCATAGTTAATTTTCCGAATTAATTAAAATAAACAAACGATTATTTATACACTTCACATTTGAATGAAATTATTTTAATTCGCCTAACATCATCTTGCATTATAACTTATTGTTTAATGGAGAAACAATAATACTTAAAGGCTCCGCATAAAGTTAAGTAAACTTTATTTCTAAAATTTATGTACAAAGATACGATGAAACATTTCCAAGTTCATAGTAGTTTCCTTCCACTTCATAAAAGATAGTGGAATTAATGTTGCTTCTGATGTTTAGCTAAGAATTGACTATGAACATTTCCCAAACATTCCAATACAACGTTAAGTATTAAAGAGTAAAATCTTTGAACCATTACTAGATAGCAATCCCTCAATACGTAACGCGTGCACCGGAAGTGGCCCTAAACCTGATTTTTGAAAGTCATTAAAATAACGCTAGAAACTAAAAACAGTGACGTTAATATTTTTAAATACTAATTAGTATGTATACAATATTAAGTAATATTAAAAAATGATAAGTGAGTACTTACACCCCCTCCCCATATACTAATATAAAAAACATGGTGGGGGTAGATAAGTATTTAAATTACCTAAAAGTAAAAAAAGTTACTTAAAAAATATTTCTTTTATTAGGCTTTAATTGCGCAACAATTGTTTATTTGATTCAGTTAACTTATTTAGATTCCCTGATAAATTTTCGTTCGCAAAAGTAATTAATAATCATGATAATTACAAATGCAAACAAATTTAATTCACCGAAATACCACGACACGTAATTCCGCAGTTATGTTTACATACTGAAACAGATTGTATTTGTACCCCGGTCCGATACTTAATGTTGCGACACAAACAAATGTTAGTACCGCCCATCAATGTCTCTCTAATGGCAACACCCGGTACACGAGCGTATCTCCGGGAGGATCTCTAAAAGCCTTCTCTACTTCAATAAGTTAGATCAATCTCCAAAGGCGATGTACATTTTAACTTGTCATCCATTTCGTGTATTCACTTTAATAACAACGGCGAATCCGAGTCGAAAATTCAATTTCCATTTAACGGTTAAATTTAAAATTTCAAAAATTATTCATTAAGGTCATTTATAAACTGAAAAAAAAAATAAATGGGACTGAGGTGTGACACGTTTTCGAAGTAAAAGAATATAAGTGAACTTTATGTTTTTGATTTTTAAACGGATAAGGAATTGTTTAAAACAAAAATAATAATAACAAACATTGTTATCGTTTTTATTATGTTAATTTGACATTTCGCGTGTTCTCAATCAAACAATGTTTTGTTTACGTTTTTTTATTTGAAAAACGTTTCAGTCTACAGTTACATAAAAAAATAAAGAAAGAATAGATTCATAATATTGACAACACTTTTTTTATTTATTATTTAATATATATTATTGTAATATTATAATTATATTATAATAATAATAATAACAAACATTGTTATCTTTTTTATTATGTTAATTTGACCTTTCGCGTGTTATCAAACAACGATTTGTTTACGTTTTTTTTCCAGAAAAACATAATTCTTTGAGTACACTCAAGTTACTTTTTCTAACGACATAAATTTTGTATCTCTTATAACATTAATAATTGGAAGAGAAAAAAAAAATTAAGGACTTATCTGAAATTCATTCGGATATTTATCTGGGAAGTTTTTGACAAAATCGTGCACGAGTGAATTTGCGATATGAAAAGAAAAAAAAAAAGGAAAAAAACAACTCACGAAACTCTAGCGTGACTCAACAAATATTGCTAATTGTCTTTGCACGAACAAATTTGCAGAAAGTTACTCATAGCACGAAAAATATTACAACAACGGCTATCAATTACGCGGCGCAAAGTTGGCCGAGCTTTTTGCGTTGGAAAGACGACGGCGCCCGCGGAAGCACGAGTGGCCATTGAGACCGGGGACGATCAAAAAAAAAAAAAATTTTTTTAATTACGCGCGCCGTACGTTTGTTTGCTCGCGACTATTACAATACCCGGGCGGAATAGGAAGCGGCCGTATAAAATTTACGACGCTCTTCATTAGAGAGCGCGCGCGGACTCGTGAGCCGAATGAAACGACGTTTAATAAAACTGATACCGCTTGATAAGGAGGGATGCGACAATACCGGCGCGCCCGCCGACAGCGCCGTTGTTTCTGACTATAATCGTGGAATCATGGTTTCTCAACGTATCCTCTTAAAAAATTGGTATGGGGATGCGTTGATATATCCATGACGTCTTAATTTTGCAGTTTCATCATTTTCAGGATAGGTTCGACTACGGAATTTTAGTTCCTGCATAGGAAACCAAGCTAAGATGGCGCTGTGATCGCTTCAAGTTTATATGCTCTACGAAATAAACTTAACCTAACTTCATAGAGTACAAACTCTTTGAAAAATAGACTACGGAATTTTAGTTCGAGCATAGGGGACCAAGTTCAGATGGCGCTGTGATCGCTTCAAGTTAAAATGCTCTACGAAATAAGATTAACCTAACTTCATGCAGTACAAACTCTTTGAAAAATAGACTATGGAATTTTAGTTCGTGCATAGGGGACCAAGTTCAGATGGCGTTGCAATCGCTTCAAGTTTATATACTGTACGAAATGAAATTAACCTGACTTTTTCCAGTGACATCTAACTGCAAAATAATTACGAATCTTTTTTTCAATTTTGCGCGGGAAATGTTGGTTCTTCTGGAGAGGTTCGAATACAGATGTCGCTGCTAACAAAAAACGTAACCAGAAGCGAATATGGGGAACTCGTACACCCCCGCTTCGATGGCAAACAACGGCTACTCGGTAATTGATGTACTTTCAATAAACCGGGCGCAAAAATTGTTACAGCTGTAAAAACGCCGCGGGCCCGGGATTAGCCCAATCGACTTCCGCTCGGATCAAACTTTTTTAATAAGACCGACTGTTTTCAGTATATCGAGTGATATTATTCTGTTGGAAACATTTTAATCATCCGGACGTGCGATCTTTTCTTTTTAATCAAAAAGTTTTCGCACGGTAAAAAGTGAGAGAGGGAAAGAGTGGCAGAAAGGGGGTGGGGGGGAAGAGTAAAAAAAAGCACACGCACCGCGCCGCTCACGATTCATTATACAAATTCAATTTGGATAAGTTCGAACCAATAAACCGTAACGCGCACTCGAAATAAGACATTTTATCGCGCGATAACTCCGGCCGTTTGTAATTAAAAATTATTCCCGATTAGCGCGGCAAGGTTGGCTCTTTTATTAGCGGGAAAAAGCGGAAAGAGCCAACAGCGCGGGCCGGTAAACAAAGCACGTCTAACGAATATATTTTTATGTCCCACCGTAATCTCGACCATTACCAGTCCTCCGTGTAACTTTTGCCGCTGCGACGTCAAGTTAAAATCTGTCCCGTAACGTACTCGACATACTTTTAAATGTGCCTTAATTATGCCTTATTAACTGCCAATTGGTACCACTGAACGCAACGATACCATTCCTAGTGAAAATAAAACTAGGTGTGCCCAGGTTTTTAATAAGGCCTTTCTGTGGCCTTGGCATGGCCTGACCGATTACAGTTAACCCGGTTGGAACCACGCCGGGACGAGGCTAAATAACCTGATCGGGTAATAATTAGGGATGAAACGATGGGTATTGGTATGGTTCCAGACAGGTTGCCATGTTAGAAATAGACACCATGGTATCCATACCAAACCCCGCCAAATTTTTAATGGAATATTAAGTCGGGATGCCTAGTCGGGCCCCGATCGGAACACTTGGATGCCCGGCCAGGACCCTATTTCAGCCCGATTTCAATTTTTACTAGGAATCACTTGTTCTTCCCTAGTAAAAATTGACCGGGCGGTAACCGGGCATGTAATGGTTCGCCTGCCAGGGGCCAGGAAGGGTGACGTTACCTTCCCAGGGCCTCGGCTGGCCAACCATTACATGCCCGGTCAATTTTTACTTGGGTTATTATTGTCCCCCCCTCCCCGCGCAGAAATACATTATCGTTGTCGATTTTAAGCCGCTGTGATTTGCCGCGAAAAAATCGTCGCCTCCAACGGCGGCATATTAAATGACGAATAATCGATTTTGCAGGTTGCCGTGTTGCTTCGCGCAATTACCACTGCAATTTTGTCTCAAGCGATATTTCCTTCATTCGTTAGCAGCGCGAATTGATCGAAAATTTTCGTGCCCATTTTTTGTTCGCCCCGTCCTTCCCCCCTTTCGGCGCTCCCTCCCCCCCCCCTCGTCGTTTAATTTAATTTAAAAATTGGATAAAGCCCGCCGAGTTTCCCGCAATTACGGAATATTTACAAAATAATATTTAATTAATTAACGTTAGATGAAAATTGTAACGGATTTACTTTGCGGCGTAAAATTTATGTTCAAATATAAGGGAATTGTTATAGTGCACTCGGAGAACGATAAAGTTGAAACAACAAAAGAAAACTTCGCTCGAGCACGTTTTATTAAAACCTTCAAATTATTTTCATATCATAATATAATAAAAAAAAACATATATATATATATACATATATTATATATATGGATGTGTAGCGAATATATATATATATATATATATATATATATGTTAATTTTAAATTTGTCACCAAAATTTACCCATATGATACCCCTAGGATTACAATGTTTGGTATTTTCTAGGTACAACTAACAAGAACCTATTCTATAGCTTGGCCTAGTTTACCTTTTAAAATTGTTAAAAAATATATGGACCATATATGATTTTTTTTATTTCCTGGTATGAAATTGTTAAAACATATATGGACCACTGATTGGAGACCACGTATGAACCATATGTGTTTCATTTTTTACTACAGTGATCTTCTTACTAGGGTACTGGCACAGGTTAAAAGAACTTTGCAACTATTGTGCCAGATATGTTTTACATCTGGTTAATATTCTGTTTTTGTTCATATCTAAGTGCGAACCTGTACACTGAGAAAAAGAATATATTAATTTTTCGTATATAGTTAGGAAACTGAGACTATACGGAAAGTATAAGAAAATTTCAAATAAAATGTATGAAAGCTTAGCATTAAGTATGCGAAAAGGAAACA
>JABFPN010007315.1:0-10448 GCA_022817305.1 Leptoteleia sp. ZL-2020
ATGTAGTGAAACTTCATTTTAAAACCAAAAATAAGCACCATTAAATTTATTCAATTGTATTTTTCAATAGAAAAAATTCAAATTAAAAATCGACTTAACTATATTTAAAAAAAAATTGAGGTTAGGATATTGTCAATAATTTAAATAAACTTCAGTTTCTAACCAAAGTAAATAAATAAACAAAAAGAGGTTAAACAAAGATCTTATATTATTATACTTTACATTTCGTTCACTTTTCATATTAAATAATTTATACGTACCACAATATCCTAGATTAAAAATCAAACCGTATTATAAAGGAAACCAATGCACTTCACATCACTTTTCATCAATTCGAGTATTAGTCACTTCGCGACTCCGGGAGATGGCGCACGGGGCATACCACTTCAAGTAGTAAATTATAAATTTTACCACTTATGTTGTACAATTTTACCACTTATATATATACTATTTCGGTCTCTCTGTGCATAGCAACGAGAATTAACTAAATCCAATTGTAGTAAGTCTTGTTTTAGAGAGAAAAAAAAACTAGAGTGAAAGAGAAAAAATTTTATTTTCATGTTTGTTTTTCTTCACCAAAATATCATATAACTGAAACGTGCACTCCGTATGCTGACCATTAAGTGGAAAACTGACAAAACCAGACTGTGTCGATGCTATAAACCTGCTGCCACGGAGTTAGTGTCTTATAAATTTAAAATAATACTATTAATTATTTTGTAAAATAATAACCAGAAACCCATTCTTTATCACTGGGAGAATATTAATGTCTATAAAAACATAATTTTTAAAAAAGACTGATGAAAAGTGGTGTGATTTTGGATTTTACCGAAATTGAAAACCAGCTCACACTGCTTTTTGTTGTTTTTCTTCAAAGCACATATTACTATAATCTACAGTACTCTCCTAACATTGCAGAATTGCCGCCTGGTCATTAAATTACAAAATAATTATCTATTTTATTTTTATAAACAAAAACGTCAAAGCCGATAACTGCAGGGCGCTACCTACCCTTGGAACATCACCTTAAAATATTACTTCGTTTATTTCGCAGTAGTATTGAGCAGTAAGATGTAATTATATTTTCATATAATACGATTAAAACATGTTAAAGTTTGTCAATCTGTTTGGCATCCAAGTACAAATATTTCATTTTATAGATATGAATCAGCTAAATTAATATTAATTTCCTTGTGCTTTTACTTATGCTTCTGGATGTATAATTAAAGAATACATTATTGGAAATATTAATAAAATTCAATTATTTTGTTCGCCTGAATCAATATTATATAAATATGTTAAATATAACAAATTAACAATATCACACCGATAAATATAAATTGTGATTAAACGTTATAAATATAAGAAAAATAAAAGTAAGTGACATCCTGAAGATTTCCCGAAGATACAAATATTTTTAAAAATAAAGAGGGAATTTCAAAACTGACTAATCCAAAACACTGGACGGGCTACGCCATCTAACTAAATTTACCACTCTAGGTTCAGGGCAGTGTTGATTGGGAGATACCTTGTAAGCATATTATTTAATTTTCAAATCTTGGACAAAAATGTAAAATCTAACGAAACTAACGACAGGACGTATTCAAAAGTTTAAATCCCGAAAGCACCATTGCATAAAAACGCTTACTTCAGACGATTGTCTTTTGTTAACGAAACTAAAAATTGTATTACTGTGTCACTGACGCAAATGCAATGCTTTTAAATAAATGCAGGTGATTTATGTTTATTCATTGAAATGAATTCATTCGAGAAACTAAAATCTTTCATGCACGAAAAATGGCATTTAAATTCTTTTACATTAATTTAGTTAGCAGTAAATCTTACAATAATGGTAAATAAATTTTTTCATGGATACAAGATATTATTCGTGTGCGAAACTAAAATATTATTTAAAGCGAAAATATATTTAATAGACGTGTATAACATACTTTGAAATGATACTTAATGTAAAGCATTTTTGAAATATTATATAAATTGTTTAGGATGTATTTATAAAGCATTAAATAATATCGAAGAATATAATTCTCTATTAGAAATAATTCGTACATATTTGTCAAGATAATACTTTAAAATATCTTATAATAATTACTTTATTCATGTAACGTATTTCTTCTCCATTTATAATAACAAGTTTACATAATTTATTTATCTTTTTCATTGTATTATAGATTTTTCTTATTCGATCCATTTATTAACTAATAATCTTATCGATTCATTTATTAATTTCAATAATTCATTTAACTGTGTAATTAAAGTCAAGTATGCAAAGTTAATTCAAACAGCAGCGAGAAATGTTGCTGAACTGACTGTGTGACAAGGATAGTCTCTCCTCCATTTCGGTCTCTTTGTCTGACATTCGTGTCTTTTTGTCACATAAATTCACGTTCCAGTATTGGTATATTTCAGTTGTTTCAGTGTCTTTGTGTGCCACCGTATGTGAAATATTATTATAGTACGACAATAATATTTATCCCGTTTTGTCACGACAAAAATTGTTATTCTCTTCTGTTATGGCAAAAATAGTTAACACCTTTTGTTAAGACAAAAATAGTTGTCCCTTTTTGTTCCGATAAAAATAGTTATCCCTATATTCGTGAGGACCACTGTTATAGACATAGTGCTTAGTTTACCCAGATATAATAAGTTTTGCTTTAAAAAAAGAAAGATAGATAAAGGTGTTCATAATTTACTCAATAAAAATATTATAATAATAATAATAATAATAATAATAATAATAATAATAATAATAATAATAATAATAATAATAATAATAATAATGAACGATATATTTTCTATGATATTAAAGCATTGAATTTCATAATTCATTTTCCTTCCCTTTTTTTTTGCTCTGAATCCCTTAATCCTTCATTGGTATCCCTATGAGCGTGACCATCACATAACTTTTTATATTACACTTTTAATTATCTAACTTAATAAATATCAGTTTAAAACTTTGCGTATTTTCCCTTTATACATGCAGAGAACAATAAAGTTGAATCAACAAATGAAATTGTATTAAAGTTTTTCTGTTGAAACAACCAATTGAATTATTGTTCAATTCATCATCTCATGATCAATTTCATTTTTTTTTATTGTTTTCATCAAATCACGATTAAAAAAAAATGATCTCATATCAACCAATGAAAAGAAGTGGATGAATATGAATATAATGAGAAAAAATGAAAAGATTTTGTCGATTTTATAGACTGTATATTCGTGTGTTTGTCACAAATTATCAGTTATTATAAAACATATGACAACATTCTGTTACAGTTGTTATACCGTATAAATGTGAATACATTTTTTAAATTCACTACGCACATATTGAATGTTTTAGAAAATTAGGTTATGTTAAAGTACATCAAAGTATTAGACACCACTCGACCAAATATTTGGTTCATTTAACAAAATTTTAAGAAATTGACCTAAAAGAAGGAAACTAAATGAACTTTGTTAATTTGCAAAAATTCTTCTGTTGCGAATAATATTAACAAAAAATATTCCGGATGAATTATCAACATTTTTGTTGATTCAACAAAACTGTTCTACTCTCCATGTAGTTATAATATTACTTTAAAGACTTTTACTTTATAAAAAAAAAAACTTGATTTTTTAAATGTCATTATATCAAATAACATTCATTGCATCGAAATGGCGTTAATACTACATCCTAAATTAAAAATCATTTGGTATTTATATTCTAACCAACGTATTTATATTTGCATATGTGTCTCTCTCCACTGGTGTTTTCTTTTCTTTGCGTATTTACGGTCAACTTAATGTATCAACATTTTGTGTTTTTTTTTTTTGTTGAAAATTATTAACAATTTGCCATCATCCTACACAACACTTGTCCAATTGACACTAATATACCTCGTAAACAATTTTTGTTTGGACTAGTCATGATTCTCACCGAGGTGGTTTCGCCATTTGGTTTCTCGGTGTCCAAAATTCTCTGTCTTACGGCAAGTCTTTCGAGGCTGGGCAGCCTGTAACTACCTCCAATTTCTCTGTCCCTGTTGAGTTTTTCGATGGTGCCATTTGAACCCGCGTTGAAACTGGACGTGTATTTGGGCACTGTGGGGGGTGGAACTTGTCGCGGTTTGTCGCGATTTAACATTGAATTGCTACTGTACAAGAATGACGAATTGTTCGCAAGAGACCGGCCACTCATCGAATTCACCGTTGATGACGTTGTGATGCTCGCGATCGACGTCTTTATCGCCCCATTGCTTTGCGCCACTGAACCGTTTGCTTGATTTTCCATTGACATCTCCGCTGATTATATGTACAACCAATTTTTGAGCTTATGGATCTGTTCCACTATCTCGGTCTTTAAATTAAGTTTTCCTATTTTTTTTAATTCAGTTTTATTGTCTTAAAGATTATATACTCTTAATTGCTCTATTCTTTGTTATTATAAACATTATTGTCAAATACATTTATTAAGAAAAAACATAAAACAAATAAAAATAATATTAATCGATAAAAAAATAAAAACAGTCAGCTTTATTATTAGATTCGGGGAGAAAGTAATCCATTATTTTTCATTCCACACGACAAAAATAATATATTGCGCACCAAGGACGGAATGACAGCGATTACAGACGAGTGTGAAGTTGGCCGCGCGAGACAAAGGCGGCCAAATTCGCACGAGTCCCTAATCATCGTTCCTTTTTGTAATATTTTTTGTTTAAAAGACGGAAAGTGGCAGGTTATAGACACGAACGACAAGTTTTCATTCCAGGATGGAAACTCAGTTAATAATCAGCTGATTACCTTTTTTTTTTAAAAAAAAAAAAGAACGGAAATAGGGCACTCTCCTTACACTTGTTGCAAAAAGTAGTATACGCACCACACGGGGAAAAAAATAACACTGATACAGCCTTGAGTTACAGCAAATACAGTATGGGTTAACAACACCGCCAATTTAAGACTGATTTAATGTTGGTAACTATGTGATGCAGTATTAGAAACTAACATCAGTTCACTAATACTGTTTCAGTGTGGATTTTAAGAGTAAATCAATGGCAAATTTAAGACTGGAAACACGTTTGTTGTGAATTTGTAGTTTCAAGCTAATTTTGATATTTAAATTGTGTTTCTTGTCAATATTTTGTAGGCTAATGGCATTTTATTATTAAATTAAAAAATTGTTAAATTGAAAAATTATATAAAATTAAAAAATATTAAATTAAAAATAACAAAAAATCTAAAAAAAATTATGTAATGTTATTACAGTGTTAATAATTAAAATTCATGAATATAATAAATAGAATTATTTTAACCACATTGTGAAGATCACTTGTTTTCACATGTGGATACAGTCTGAACATTGGAGCGTTTCCAGTCTACTTTTTACCGCTGAATCAGCGTTAGTTTCAACGCTGGAACAGTGGATGCTTACGGGAGCGCCTGATTCCGCGATTGATTCCGGAATCATGTGTTCTAAAACATAAGTTAATCTTTCCAATATTTCACGTTTAGTAAATTAAACCAACTTATCTATTATTTTAAGTCAGGAGAACGCACCACTTGGTCAACAATATTGTTTGAAAGCAGATAAATCGTTGGATAAATAGAATCCGTCTTCATTAATATGAAACTACATGAGTTTTAGAACACATGATTCCGGAATCAATCGCGGAATCAGGGGCTCCCGTAAGCATCCAGTATGTCGATGTCGTGTTGGTAACACACTCTAAAACAGCAGTTTTTTTTTCCCCCGTGCAGACACGGAACCACGGTTAGAGAATCGTGTGAATTTGGCCGCCTTTGTCTCGCGCGGCCAACCTCACACTCGTCTATAGTCGCTGTCACTCCGTCATTGGTGCATAATATACTCGCGAAATGCAGGCCAAGTTGTAATAATATAATCGCGAAATGCAGGCCAAACAGACTGGCGTAGCTAAAGTTTCAACGCAAAATAGTTTTAAGCCATCCGTATAAAACTGGACTAAAAAAAAAAAAAGTTCGGTGTTTGGATTCCTCACGAATTGACGTAAAAAGACTTGATGGAAAACCGGCTGATTATATATACTTGATCAAAGCTCGGTAAAGGGGTTGAAACTGTGGTGAAACTAGAATTAACGGCAAGGAAGGTTTTGCCGTGCATTTGGTGGGGCAGCTACTGTCAACATTTGGACCGTTTAAAACTGGAGATTGACCAGAAGCGACCAGAATTTGATGAAAAGAAAAAGGCGTATTCCGTTAGAATAATGTCAGATGGCACGTGTCTATAATGACTCATCAGAAAGTTGACGTTGATTAATTTTTTATCATTGCAAAACTTCTTCACTGATAAGAAAGTGGCATCAAGAAAAGATTGTAAAAATCGCTTAGTCCAATTATTTATATTTGACCCAAAATAGATAATCTGAATCATATTTAAATAAAGTCTTAAAATGAACGTAAACATAATGGATTTCTTTTTCCCAAAAACGATACTGAGAAAAAAGAATATAAATTTTTAAGAAAAAGTTGACTAATTTTGCATTATATTTGCAGAATATCATTATATAGAAAATTAATTGATTAAAGCTGTTTATCAAATTTTAGTCAACTGTTTAATAACTGGTTTATATACGACATAGGCATGAAGGACATAGGTTAGCCACATTTATGAAATAAATAATAATACAGGGAGAGAAAAAAAATTTAAAATTAAGAAACTAGGGATTACAAATTTTAATAAACTGAATTCTAATTTTTGACAAACATTTTATTTTATGTTTTGTCCATTCGATGTCGCTATTCAATTTATGAAATATGGAAATATTAATAATTTTTTAAACTGTAAATGTTATTGTGTTTAAGTTCACATTTGTTTCAACACAAATAAATACTCGAGTTGATTTTTATAAAATTATTTTTACTTGAAGAAAATGAATTGAATTTAGATGTTTATTTAGATGAACTTTTCTTCTTTGTAAAAATCTTTGTTGTGTAAATTTTATAATTATATTATTAACCTGAACACTAAACCAACAATAGTTTAACAATATTTAAAGTGGCACGACTTATGCACATAATAATTTATGCATACCAATCTTTTCTAATATACTATCTCTTTTCTACTAATCATTAAATATGATTTAGTATTGATTATACAAATTGTGATTATATATGGAATACATTTATGATTCTTTATAATAAACAAATTAATTGTAGCAATTAAAAGTATCTATGTATGAGACAAATGTTAATATCAAGGAGTTTATTGGATTAATGGATAGAATTGGAATTAAAGTTTCAAAATCAGTTTTAATAATTGTAACGAGCAATGATGTGAATCAACATTAATCTCAACTTTTTATATAAAAATGCAATACCTCATTTGTTATTTAGAACTAAATAAAACAACCTAAAATAATATTTTATCTGCAAAGAATAACTACATTTAGCTAGGTTAATGACACTTGAAATTAAATTTATATTAAAAATTGGAAAACTTATTTCCATATTAAGTGAAACATTGTTTTCAATATTATCTAATTAATAAATGATATTTTATTGCATTATAGATTTCAATTGGAGAGAGTTTAACTTTAAGTTGCACATCTATCATGAAACATTATAAGCAAATTTTGAAGATTATATATAATTTATATTCAAATGAAATTGAAATAAAATGATGTATAGCTCTTGTTCAAAATGACTCGCATTTGTATTTCTAGTGAGATTTCAGCTATGAAAGAAGACTGCAGTTAAAACGATAAATGCACAAACATTCTCGCCTGAAACTGAGACAAAGTGCTCCTTGAATTCTGAGTCCAGATGCGTACACACACCAACATGCAACTCATATATACCCCAAAGCTGAATCGCTGACAAAGCCTCAGAGAAACAAATAAAGTGTCAGCGCTCAATATAATTCAACAACAATAACAACAAATTACTATTTCATAAATTATAAATGACTATTTTTTTACTAAAATTATATCCATATTCTCAAGTTCAACGCATCTTTTCTGTCTATAATATTACAATTTCAACATTAATAAGGGACTTTACAGTTAAAAATTATAAGAAATCAATTCCTTGTCATTTTGTATACTTTTAAATATAAATGCTGTTAATTCTCAGAAATATCCGACAATTTCTAAATTAAGAAACATTTATAAATTTATTTAGTGGTCTAGAACAATAATTATTTAAATGATTATTTTTTCATACATTGATTTATTATTATAGCAATTAGGTTTATTCTTTATAATATATTTGACGATAAAAATATTATTAGAATTTCAAGTAACAAAATAATGTTAATTTCTAATTCATGTGGAAATTTACATAAGAAACTTGATATTTTGTAGTGATTATAGTATTGTATTTTATTTTAAATTTTAACACCTCTTTTAGTTTCAACACAAAATGTGATAACTCAAACTCTTCTTTATCAATATAGGGTAAAAGCTGTTTGCGGCGAAATAGAAATAGGGTGTGAGAATGCAAATGTGTGCGTGTGTGTATGTACCCACTAATGATTCTTATCACAGAGACGCTTGTAAGAGAACTTTGTTGTCGAATCAACATCAGAGCTCCATGTTGTTTATTTTTATTCGATACAATTAAAAAATTCATCTTCTATTCCTGATTCGAAAGTGATACAAAATGTCAAGTCACATCAATTCAAGTTATTTTAGTCCACGAAATATGCAGAAACATTTATTATTAGAAATAAATAAATGATTTCAATTCTTTATTTATATCTAATGATTAAGAAATACATTAGTTTAATATTAGATATTTTGCAAATGACATTTTTCAACAATATTCACAAGATAGTATAATTTTAGTGGAACTTGTTTGAGTCATAAAAAGTAACTCACAAAAATTGATTACAATGGAAGTATCGAAAAGAAATTAACCATATTATGTTTCTTCCAAATAAAAAGTTTATAAAATTACTATATTGTCTGTTTATCATGGACAAATGATTGAATTTAAAATAGAAAATATGAAATTTCATAAAACTGAAGCAGCACTACTCAGAGCTAAAGTAAACAGTGAGCATTTTTTTGCAAAATAGATCAGCTCACTTGATAGCGTTTTAATTGAAGGAAAACAAATATTTTAAATGTAATATATACAGAATAAAAATGAAAACATATATTGTCAAACTCGAAATATAAATATAAAAATGATAAAAATACGTAAGTAAATGGGGGGGGGGGGAACAAACAAAAAAATAAAGCAAAGTAAAAGAGCTCAGGGTATTTGCGATGAATCGAAAAAAGCAATTGATTTTACAGGACACTTTCTCCCTGCGCCGAAACGATCAAATTTGTCATTTTCATCATACATTGCTCGTTACGCAGTGACGTTGATTACAGTGAAACCGCTGGCGTGTGTTAATGTGGCGCCCTAATCGGACGCGATATCGGACTTTTTTGTTAGTGATGACAAAAGAGCTTGTCCGCTTATGGGAACAGCAGTCGCGGATCGGTTTAAGGGCAACGCGGTAAGGGCAAAGGAGGGAAATGATAGGTGCGTCTTACACGTTGACTGTACCGATGAACTGTAGCTGAAGAACACGCACTGCGACGCGATCAACCGTCGTCGCGAAATCACCAACTTGAACGCAACACTCGGCTTTTCGTACACTCCCACGCTAACACGTAACTTCTCAACTGAACACAACGAAGAGACTGACCACGCCTGGCGGCGCGAGCTCGCACTGCTCTCACTCATGGCAACTGGCAGATGCGGCACCGGTTGCGCGCGCCACTTGCTCCTATTACGTCAAACGCAGCCGATCAGAACGGAGCGCGCGCATTTTCAAATACGCGAACCAACCAAACATGATTTTCAACGTAACACTTTATTCTCAAAAATGGCACACTATGATTTTGTAACGTGGCAACACTGTTTCGGTTTAAAAATTGGTTGATCGTTGTAATAGCTATAAGTATTTCATTTTCCAATTTCAAAAAAAAAGCAGACAGAATCTCGATGTTAAAAATCCGAAACAGTGTTACCACGCTACTGTGGGCATTTTCGAGCCGTGTGCGAGAAAATGCCGCAGCCCCAACAACGCGCCTTCCGCTCCGCGGGATTTGTTCTCTCATAGCGTTTTTCCTTGGTCGGTTCTGTCAGGTTCTGTAATTCCGGAACCTACACCAGAATCAGCTGAATTATGTGTATCGAATATACACTGTACACTTATTTTATTCAGAGTGCATATTCTATATGTATGTTATGTACTAGCCCTAATAGCAACAAATATTTTATAAATATTAAAATGTCCACCGTATAATATTTATGTTACATTCCATTTATATTTCAAAATATTTATATAATACTAGCTAGACCGGCAAACGTTGTTTTGCCATTTTTTTTATTTAGGTCTATGAAAAATACATAGTAACCGATTCTCAGACCTACTGAATATGCATATAAAATTTGGTAAAAACCGCGCATGAAAA
>JABFPN010007316.1:0-10448 GCA_022817305.1 Leptoteleia sp. ZL-2020
AACATAGAATACTATACAATGTGTATAGAAAACATTCCCAAAAATTATAAGTGATACACATACAAAGAACGTATAGGTTCAGTATTCCAGGATTTATTGCTAAATATGCTATTTATTTTTCTCGGTGTGCTAATTATATCATAAATCTTCGCAAAATGATCCCATAATTACGACCCAAAGTTCAAGTGTAAATTGATTAAAAATCCAACACTTCAATCTTTGCTAAATTCTGTGTTTTTTTTTCAATTGTTGGAATTTATTATAAACAAAATTGTAACACTATACAATACAAAAAAATACATTAAGAATTATTGTGCAGAAGTTTGTACAATGTAGGAAAAATTACCATGTTTTCAAGTATTTTGGTACATTTTACCATAATTTTTACTATGCTAGCACGATAATTTTTCTTATATCGTACAAGCCACTTCGCTTTAAGGTTCCAGCACAGTAATTCTTATGACTTTTTTTCTTTTTTTCAATATAATAATTGCAATAAATTATGAAAATGTTTGCAAAAAGATGTAACTATGCTGGCAGGGTTTTAATTTTCTTCCATTTTTCTCTCGTTACAGCATTTATTGAAAAATCTTGCTGTAATTTATTGACGTTACGATTTCAACGAAATTGATGTGATCTTTTTGTTGGGGGTTTGGCAGTAAATTTTATAACGCCGGCGAATCGTTAAAGTTTGATTGACAATCGTAGCTAGCCCGTTTGATAAGAATTTCTATTATTAGCCATGTTTCAGCTAGTCGTTTTCATGTTGCAGAAACAAGAGCGCTAAACTGTTTCCAGGTCCGAAGAAAATGATCCTTTTTTGTTCACTTCGTTGTAGCTGACTTCTTCTGGAAAGACAAAGCAAAAAAAAAAAAACAATCCCGCGACGATCCACAGCCTTGAGATAAAAAGGAGAAAAATACGATTGATTTCCAATACTTTGTGTCGCTTCCTTCTGCGGTTTACTTTTTCATCCGCTTCGCTTTAGTTTCCGCGTTATGCCTGTCATTTTCATTTGCTTTCTCACTGATTAATTGATTAGAAAATTATATACAAGTAATAAAAAAAAAAAAAATAGAAGAACAGTCGCAGCTGGACATCTTAATCAGTCGTACCAATTTCAAGTATATTAATTTGAAATCTCGCTGATTAATTGATTAGAAAATTGTATACATGTAAAAAAAAGTGGAGAACAATTGTAATTGGATATCTTAATCAATGGTACCAGTTTCAAGTATATTAATTTGAAATCATGCTGATTAACTGATTAGAAAATTATATACAAGTAAAAAAAAATGAAGAACAATTGCAACTGGACATCATAATCAGTGGTACCAATATCAAGTGTATTGATTTGAAATTGTTGAACGTAACGTGGAAATAAATGGACTCGCGTTATCTACCTTTTAAGCAGTTATATATTTAAATTACGTGAGAAAAAGATAAAACGTAAAGTGCCTTACACCTGACGATATCAATAGCAAGAATATTAATGACAGTTTGTTTCCGTCATTGAGCAAGGTGTCGTTGCTACGACTTACATAATTATTCCAATAAACTCTGTATAACGTATATATATTGAATGCACATTTTATATATTTTAATTTCTCATTAAATATTCAAAACTATGTATCAGTTTCAAAGGAATATTAATATGAATTTAAATCCATATTATTTAATGGTAATTAAAGAGAATTTTAAGTTTTCAATGATTTATAATTATTTTACTCTTCAAGAAATGTTGAGATGTTAAAAGTTTCAAATGTAACCAATGTCAATATTGTGTATAATTGTATAAATAAGTTGTGGCATTTTTTATTGCCTTTTACATGTTAAAACTCGCGATTATTGTAATAGATAATCGATAAATGTAATAATTTTTTTTTAACAAAACTTGCATAGATGTATCTATGACATCAAGTTATATTTATAACAGTTACTTAGATACAATCAAATACGTCGGTTTTGACGCGTCAATTTTACTATTGTCTTCGGTAAAAGTTTCAATCGCACGTATGCAATGAACAATTATACTTGCTGATACTAAAGGATTATAAATACAAATTTATTCAAGAGTGATGACGGGACAGAACGAAGAACAATCTAAATTTCTATTCAAAGAAAGAAAGAAAGAAAAAGATTAAATTTTTCACAATATTTCTCAATATATTTACAAAAACAATTGATACAATTTTGATCACATCATGAAAACTAAAACTTACAACAAAAATAAATCAATGTTAAACTTATAAATCATTATACAAATCATAATTGCAAATTGATTACTATTAATTATCTTTAATTTTCATATATTTAATGAAATACTTGACATTTCATACATACATCAATGGGGGTTGCTTAAAAATCGTGTCGAATGATGCGTGTCAAAATGTTTTTAAATATCTGGAGCACTTGAATAATACAAGTTTATAGAATCACGCTATATATGAACTACTTTGTTAAGCACGGTTATAACCATATCTGGTGCATCGTGTTATTTATATATTCACCTTTTATACGCTGCATACACATTGTTATTCGAGCGCTTCATTTTGTGCAATATAAACATTCCATGTGTCGCGTTAAACAAAAAGAGAGAGAGAAGAAAAGGGGGAAAACGACATGGCAATAATTAAAAGACAAAGTGTAAGATCTTTTTCTACGTCTAATGCAAGATACATTGCATAACAAAATTAAAGTGTAAATAAGAAAAACTCTTTCATAACTGTCACACTCGTGCACGTTTCATTTTCTTTTTTGTATCGCAGATTATGGACTATCAAGTGGGAAACACTTTGGGGATCATCGTAATCAAATATGAATTGAATACGTAACCAATTCACGTAATATCGAAACCATAGAACGCGCTTATCAAGTATTAAACGACGTCAATTTAATCCTTTTCACATCCATCATCACACTATGGTAATTTTTCTTTCAAGTACGCCGAAGCATGAAAGTGTTGAATTTACGCTTAAAGATCTTTTGATTGGGAACAAATCATTTCGCTTTTAACATCAGCGAACGAGGTTTATATCAAATTGTGCTTTTAATTATCGCAATGACGCGAACAATATAACTGTTTTAAGTGAATTTGTTGGGATAATTAAATTTATGTATGGTTTATATATGCTTTGATAATTTCATATAAAAAATATAAACTTTATGTATGTTCTTTATCAATTCGTATGTGGTAATAATTGATTTCAATATGAGGAAATTATTGAAACCATGTATGGCTACAATATTATGTCAATTATTGTCATATATCGACCATATATAGTTATATGTGGATATATATGAATTGGAAGCATATAAGGCTAGAATATTATATCAATTATTATCTTATGTCGACCATATATAGTCATATATGACCATATATTAATTAAGAATGTACCCTTATATGAATTTATTGAAAGCATATATAGTTAAAATATATCAATTATTGCTATATATCGTAATATATGATCATATATGTATTAAGAAGAAAACATGTCCATATATGAATTGAAAGTATATATAACTAAAATATTATATCAATTATTACCATATACCGACCATTTATAAAACCAAACGTTTTATTCTTCAGTCTCATTAAACTTTTCCAAAAAGTAAAAAAAATCGATATTTGACTCTACCCGGTGTTCCCTTTGAGGATGCAATTAAACGAATGATTCTTGGAAAACCAAATGTCGTGTCTCTTTTTGGCGTCATCGAGCGCTCAATACCAAACGTACGCGAAGGCAATCAGAGCGAGATGTTCTGTTTTGGCGTATACCAACTGGAGTATCGCATTCTTTCGGTATTTATGGGGTCGAGCACGTCAAGATCTCCCCGTTGATGATTTAGACTCGGAATGGAAATACCACGGCCATTATAATTCATAGCCCATCGTTACTTCTCTCCCTCTCTCTCTCTCTATCTCTCCCTATCATTCTCTCGCCAACACGGTGAAAGCCGGCGACGTACGGTAATGAGCAAATTTGACTCGCCGTTTCTCCGGCAATGATTAAAACACCGATTTAAAGCGCCGATCAAAAGGGTCCGGTTGTCAAAATAGCCGTGCACAATGCGCGTCCCCCTTTTCCATGCCAAGACACGATGGGAGAAGATTAATAAAAATTCCTGACACTGTTAGTAAACTGGTCATATACTTGCAAAATCTGAGAAATTACTATCTTGAGTTAACAAAACGTATCAAATCGTTGACAATTATTCTTCGAAAGCTGACACTTTTTGCTAACTTAGAGTAGTCATTTTTCAATTTTTCTAAGTATATGACCAGTTTACTAGTAATTTTTATTCGTCTTTTCTCTCCGCGTAGTCGTTAGGCCTCTCAGCTATCGTTACACTGAGAAAAAAGTTGGGATAAAAATTATTATACTAGATGTAAAGATGGGGACAAATTACAATTCTTGTCTTATTTAAAATACATTTTAAAAAAGGTTATCAGTATTGTACAAGTTACTATGATACAGTATAATAAAAATGTTCATTTCTCTTATAACCTTTTTTAAACTGTATATTAACTAAGACAAGAAGATGTCATTTGTCCCCTTTTTTACATACAGTGTAATAATTTTTATCCTAACTTTATTCTCAGTGTACGCTCATCCGTCAGTGCCTTACATATTTCAGCATCTCCCGCCGATCTACCGCACCCGAGGTGAGGCATTTTAGGTCAATCTAACTGTTCCTTTTGGACATTCGATTTAATCGTCCGAGTATAAATTAATATAATAAGATAAAAGGAAAGAAAAAGAGGAAGAAGGAGCAGTGGGGCGCGATGCTAACACCTATCAATTACACCGCCGATTTAGCGCGCAAAAATCTATTGTCCGTTGGGAGAATTGTGGTGTCACGAAAGGCGTAATTAAATGTATTCATCAATTTTTAAACGTCAACAAATGACTTTGATTTGCTTTCCCGGTTCGAGTAGGGTTGACCTTGTTTGTAATTTGACATAATTCATTTTGTTAGTTGAAATGAAATGTGTTTTCAGTTCAATTAACTCTATATACATTTATATCTTGAAGTTGATATACTTCATTAAAATGAAGTTGCAGAATTGAAATTAAATTTCGCGCCATTTTCAAAGGTTCCATTCTTATTATCATTAACAAAATGGAATTAAAAAGTTTATTTAACAAAAATTGACCAGATTACACAACTTCAGTAAAATAATCGAATGACATTCGCTGGTAAATTTTGTTCCTTCCCACGACGAAAGGGGATAAAATTTCCGATAAAATTGGTCCCGATGCAATCGCGACGATTCCCGCAATTTTCATTGAAATTCTCCTCTCCCCCCCCCCCCTCCCTACTCCGAAAGGGTAATTTAATTTTTCGCCCGTGACGCAACGGTCACCCTTGCGCCACAACGGACTTTTACGACCGCCATAACTCGATTTACATAAGCAACTCCGCCACGGCCCGTCACCCGCTCGTCGTTGGCTTAATTTCGCGACGCGACGTATTTGAAATTTCCCGCGCGAAAGGATTTACGGCGCGCGGTTGCGCCGTTCCGCGAGGCGCATTCGCAGCCGGAAGCGACTACGCGTCTCGCCGGGCGGAACTTTGAGACCGGAACAATCAAATTTGTACTTTCGTTGGACGGTCGATTAATTTCGCAATGACGTTACCCCCCCCCCCTCCCCCCTCCGGGGTTGACCAATCACATTCCCAAGGAGATCGTCCGCGGTGTGCGTGTGCGGATCAATCATTAACCGCGGAAATTGAATCATTAGTTGCGGATAGTTGTAAGAAAATGCGCGCGCGCGCGCGCATTGCCGAGTAGCGCGGTCGTTTGAAAACAAGCATATCCGGTATACGCGCGTACGACCGCGGGCAGCGAAAGTTTAATAACACCGCGCGTTCGCGGCCACGCAAAATTGGCCGTTTTCAAGGAAATCGTTCGCCGCGCCAGCTGGGATACCTCTTCTTATTTGAATTCCACAAAGTTGCGTCCCATCGAACGCGCCGTTTAATCTCATAATTCCGTTGAAAACTTTTCGCCCGAACCCTTCCCCATCCATCCATCTCCCGGTCTCGAACCAAAGATGTTGCCGGATTATGTTTTATTCGCTGTCTGAAAATATGAAATTGATATGAAAAAGGGTCAAAGTTGAGCCCGAGGTGCGCGCGTCGTAAACTTGTATCTCGTGGGATTGTTGTGTAATCCAACTTTGCTTTCGTGCCAGTTTTGTAATTCCACATTTACGTCCGTCAGAATCATTAAAAATAGGCTGCCCTAAAATTGTGTGAAAATCAATTCATCGAAATGTGCATTTCGTCGTAACTTTAGATTGTCAAAGCGTCGACTCGTCAGTGCGTCATTTAATCAACATTTCAAATCGTAATATCTTGTATCTTCTGTTAACTTATTCGTATTTGTACGTTTGTCTCACTTATGTAGTTCTAGGAATCAATTTGGAACATTGGTTTTGATGAAAAGTGCGTTTAAATTTAAATTTGGCTGGCCTGATATATCGATGAAATGATGGGTTGGCTATTTAACGTTTCGATGAAATGAAGCTTCGACAAATTGATGTTTACACCCAAATGAATTTTCGACGAATTGCACGTTTCGATGGATTGACCATTTAATCATTTTATAGCACCCAAACAAATTTACCAGTACTGGTAACTCTGGTAACAGTACTATACCAGTACTGGGCCCAGTAGAACATTTCCTACTGGGAAGCCTTATTCGTTTATGACGTTCAAAACGTTTTACACTTCCATTTGGAAAGCAATATTGCACGCTGGCCCGAAGGTCGTAAGGTGCAAGCGCCAACGTAAGTATGTTAAAGCAACAAAGGTTAATATCCCCCGCAATATCTCGACTCGCATCCAAACCAGACCCGGCCGACGGATACAAACCGGTCGACGGCTTTGACGGTAATTGCCTCTATCAATTATTTGACGCAGGCCCACGCGAAACAACCGCCGGTGTTCCTCGGGAACGCCGCACCAAGTGCCAAATCGTTGACTATGAAGCGACGCGCGCTTTATTTCCTGACACCAAAGAGGGAACGTAGCATCCGAACCAACTGGAACTGAGAAGACTGCGCACCGTTGGAACCAAGGGTGCACCCAACTGAGACTACCAGTACACCGATTTGGGACGACGCGTGCACCAAACAGGGATCACTAGTGCACCAAATAGGGATCACCAGTGCACCAAACTGGGACCAAGGGTACGCCTAACAGACAGGAGGGGCGATTTATCGAGAGGAAACCGTCGAATATCGTTGGAAGGGAGAATGCGCCGGCGATGACCAGCACCGGCTCGTCAGTACGCGGTGCGAGCGAGCCGACGAGGCCATCGCCGAGTCGGCCGACGTCGTTGGGCGCGAGCATCGCCCTCGGCGAGTCCACCTTCAATTCCCTGGCCCTGGACGCGTCCGCCGCCGGCGCGGCCAGTCCGAAGGTCAAAGGTGCCCGGGATAGTTGGTGCGGCGATGTCGATCCGCGCAAGACCGGCCGCGAACTCTGGGAAGACCCCGGGGTCGTGGATTACCTCGAGCGGGGCTACTGCAGTCCCGACGACAGCACCCTCGAGGAACGCGAGGAGGCTCTGCGGGAGGTCCTCGCGGACGCCGACATCCACGAGGGCTCCGGCGACCTTTCGGACTTTTTGTTCCACGTGGCGCGCACCAAGTATGGTAAAATTTACATCAGGGTCATCCGCACGCTCCTGCTCAACAGAGGTAGGTCACGTGATGCCGCAGTTGATCGCGCACGTTATCTTTACGATGATACGACGGGAGATAAAATTTGAAAAAAAATCGAAACTTTTCATTGTAACTTGAGGACATGACAGATATTATTGCAAAAAGTACAATTAACAATTGTACCATGTATTCAGAAATTTGTCAAAATTGTGTCAAAAAAAATCATAATATTTGCGTCTTTTATGAGTACATTTTATAGTTTTTGATTATACTTTTTTATATTTGTCCGCTATATCCTGAAAATACAAAAAAAGATTTTTTTTTTCAACCATTTTTCTCCCAGTGTACATTCCGCTAGTTTATAGATACATGTTAGAACGGAGTAATTCAGCGGTTTTGTCCACTAATAGTATGTCCACAACACCGGTTGTGTCCACTAATAGTATATTAACTCTACGAATTTTAAAGCGAAAAGTTTGACTCTTAACCTTTGACGAGGTTCACTCTTATAGATGTCGAAGCTCTTTTTGAATGAAACCATATAATGAGCATAAATTTTGCAATCGTCTGTTATTGATTAGTGTTTTTACTGATACCAAATTATATTTAACATTCGCTTGTTCACATTGGCTTAACAGTTTCGACAATAATACCGGCATTGTTTTCAGTTGTTTCAACTGTTAAATGTCAGTAATGACTGTATTATTATTGAAAATAAAAGTCAGTTATAACCCAGAGTTAACTGACTCTACTTTTTTTTTTTTACTTCTGTTAACCGCCTTGCACAGTTGGATCTTTTATCTTCCTGACATTCTCATTTACAATAATTCTAATAATTGCAGACCAGAATTAATTATTTCCATTAGTTCTCCATTGAAACGACTTGCCTCGGCATTGCCAATAAAGGGGTTGAAAAATATAATGATTATATATCAGGTGGATATTATTTTTAATCAACTTGGAATATCGTTATAGGCAAGGTTCAGTTAAATTAATGTCCGGATAAATAGGTTTAAGTGTTACTTTCTTCGGTAATCCTGCAGTTTTATCTGATTGTGACGAGTCTTGCAAAAGAATCGGTATTCCGAGATGGTAACACTGCAGAGATCATTGCGGGGGAAAGAAAACACCTTTTAGTTTGGGTCAACGAGTGTACGCAATTTATGAGCCAATATGAAATTGAGAAACGAGAACGGTTAGGTGTGTGGGGGGGTCTGAACACACTTAGGCTAGTATTGATTAAAAAGTAACAAACATGAATATATTAACGTTATGTGCATCTGAAGTTACAATAACAGACAGTCGGGTTGAGAGAAATTGGCCCAGTTGCGGAATCAGGCCAGGTTCAGCGAACGTACGACGGCCCAGTTATTGTGGTCCGTATCAAGGCCCGGCCGATAAGCGTTGAAGATTCGACCATCAATTATCAAAATTGGACCTGCTTTCATCGATTTTACCATCATAGTTAATTCATAGATCGTTAAGCTGGCCGGGTCACCGATCAAGGTGGAACGCAATTTCACTTCGTTAATTCAATTTGTTATCCGGGCTTTTATCATTGTGTAAATGATTTTGAGGTTGAAATATTGTTAATCAATCGTGTTTCCATCGCGTATAGCCAACCGAAGGTACTGGAGAGGAGTAGCATTCCTTTGTTTCAACCCATCTCACTTTTTCATTTAGTACTGTAAATATAGTTGCTAAAATAAAACTGACCTTGGCGTAAAAATAAAACTAATTTTTCAAACAAACAAAGAAGAGGGAAAAAGTCGTACTCTTAAATGTCCAAAGTAACTTTTACCCGTTTGCAACTTAACATTATTTATAATTAATATGTTGCTTCGCACTGCGCAAGATAACTAATTGTTAGGTTCGTTAAAATGTTTAATACACGTTCGGACATTGTTGTTTGTGTTTGTGAAAAATAACTTGATCGAAATTTATTATTTGTTTAATTTATAGAAAATAATCTACGAAAGTTTAAACAATCCATTGTCAAAATGAAACATATATGGTCCATATATATTTTTACAATTTCAAATAAGAAAGAAAAATATGGACATGTTTTTTTCTTAATCCACATATGGCCACATATGACTATATATGGTCAATATATGACAATACTTGATGTAATATTCTAGCCATATATATTTTCAATAATTTACATGTATTGAAATCATTTATTACAATATAAAACATATACGGACCATATATATTTCATTTTTACTGAGGATAATACATTGCTAACAAAATTAACTAAATAAATGAACAAATGTCGAATGTTTGGTAACGTTGTACGTGAAAAATATAATCAAAAAAACATTCGTCCAAAAGGGGGCCAAATATACTGCGGAATCGGCGCGGCAGTTCCTCTTTAGCGAATCTATAGTTTGAATTAATCGCGGCCGGTGACGTAGCGGCGCATCGCGCAAGCGCGCCCGACCAATAATGCACCATGGTCGGCGAAAATGAAACGATTGAAGCGAACATTTCGCGCCATCGACAACGTTTAAAGGCGAAACCCTCGGCAATAGCGCGCGAGATGAAACATCCGCGAGGTGGAGCGAGCGAAAACGGACACCCCGCGACTTGCGTCACGTCTCTCAATCCGTCTAGCACATTTCAATATGGCGCATCGATCCGTCCCACTGAAATATAGTAATACTGGAACGTGCACTGCCATGCTCTCTGCATATTGAAAAGCGAGCCGAGAGAGAAACGTTGTCGCGGGATAGTGTATCTCGTTTTAACTGTATAGCGCATGCGCATTAG
>JABFPN010007317.1:0-10445 GCA_022817305.1 Leptoteleia sp. ZL-2020
TAGAAACGTGAATAATGAAATAAAAAGTTTAAACATTACAACGTATTTAGTAAAAACAGAAAAATACGTTGTAATGTTTAAACTTTTTATTTCATTATTCACGTTTCTATGTGCTAAATTCACAACTTTTATATCAAATATAGAAATGTAGCCAGTTTTGTCATAGCTTTCATAATAAACGTTGCAAATAGTAATACAAGATTTTTCTCCGTGTACAATGATTCTATTTTATTAATATTTACGCTTTGATCTAAATAAAAATTACTAACGAAATATCGATAAAGCGTGATTCATCGAGAACTTTGTATTTATTACGTGATAGATTTATCATAAAATATTACAAATATTTTGAAGCGGAACTTACAGAATTGCATTCGTAAAATATGTAATAAACTTTGCTCGAATAATTCGTTCGATGCCGTTAAAACAAGATGCGCGCCAATAATGAAGCTGAAAAGCGTTTTCAATTGAAACGAAAAAAAAAGTAGCGAAATCCATGAATATTTTGACATTCAAAGTACATGAAAAGTAATTTCGAGGGTTTAACGGTTGGAAAACGTTTACAGAGGACATAAATTCATTATGGCATAAAATCATAATTCAAAGACAAGCATCCGGCAACGGAGCTCGGCCTACATAACTGCATTTGTTTAAAGTGTACTCCTAGGCAAAAATATCAAAAGAATATCATATTTGTTGAGAATTGCGCTGAATATTCAACCTTTAACACATATTTAAATTGTTTCCCTTTTACGACGAAACATGTGTCTATACATAAAACTGCATAATCCAAAACGGTTCTAAACGAGCATGCCAAACAAGACATCAAACCTTCACTTAGCTCGGTTTTATAGGGCGCTCGGTGAGCCGACGTCATAAATTGAAACGGCGTTATTACATGCACTTCACGTCTAGTTACAGCATCAACAATTTCGAACGGAAAATTTATATTGCCCCTCAAGTACGGCAGGGTTGGGAAGGGGGGGGGGGAGGCGCGTTCGGTCCAAAATTACGTCGAATACGCGTCATTTAACTTGGTCGCCAGTGTACACTCGGTCGCTCTCTTTGTCTCCCGGCAAAGGTAAAATGTTCTTTTGTAGCGCACGCACATTTTTTGCCTGCCGCGAGCCGGTTAAATTGGAAAAACGATTTCGCGAACGAATACGGCAAAAATACTCGACAACCTAAAATTGTGAGAGACGTCGGCAACTCGAATCTTTGTACTTTTCGTAGTCTTCGTTATTTCTTTCGTCGCTTCCATTACTTGAAAAGTGCTCGCCAAAGAGCACTTCTTGCCCGTACCATCGCGAAGCCCCACACATCTGCTCCGCGTTAAAACGAATTTTAATTTATCTCACGTCAATCCCAATGATAACATCAATATTCGTAAGGCTTGATAAATTGCGCCGCACCTTGTCGCGACTTTCCGCCCAAAACCGCTTGATGAAAAATGGATAATTGTCTCTACGTATGACCTGCCTTTCGTTGCGGTCAAAGAAAGTCACGCGATCCAACAAATGACCCGAATTTCTGCCCAGGCACGTACATCTGTTTTTGCCCAAACGACGATTTTGAAATGTATTTCAACTACACGATTATTTTCAGCGTGCCTTGAACATAAAACTTTTCAAGTTTTAATTATATATATTAATTTTCCGCTTTTGCAGTTTCAAAAGAAATGATCAATAAAAAAAAAATATGATGGAAACCCTTTCACTGTTACATGTGACGAATGTGATGAAATTTAGACTTTTAATCAGACGTAAATATGTTGATTATTATATGTAGAGAAAAGACCTTAGTTTGTCGAGAATTAAAATTTGAAAGCTGTCTATATGTCAAATGCTGATACTTACTACTAGATCAGATAGTAATTTTTCCAAATATTTAACCACCTTTTATGGACATTAAAAATCTATTTTTTGGATTTAAAAAATGTTTGAAGTAGGAAAGAGTTAATAATGAAAATTAAATTTAATTGAGCTTGCAAGTGTAATTTCAATATTTATCTCATTCGCATTTAGTTACATACCTGCATATGATCTACTTGTTTAAGATTACCATGCTAAGTTTACGCTTGCTATTCAAATGAAAGTGGCTTAGCAATAAAAAGAATTGCTACAATAATATTCGAAAAGCCTCCTTTTCCATGGTCGTTGTTCCAAAAACATATACTGGGAGTACGTAAAATATATAAATGTAATGGAGAATCAAGTGAAAAATATAAAATGGAATATCGAAACGTATAAAATAATTGTAGGCTCTTTAATAAATAAAGCTCGCTTGTTAGATAACAATTTTTTGCGATATAAAAAACCAATATTTTATAAAAATTAAAAAGTGACATTTGAAAAAATAAAACGTACGCCACGCAATGAAACGCCACAAAAAAATGTACGATTCGTGAAAAGTAAGCAGGAAAAATACGCCGTACACCCGATCAATTTATGAAATACGCGTTACATAAAAATTGCATAATTACAATATACAATGCATGCAATATTGATCCAGAATAAGAATATTACATATTTATTACAAAGTTGTTGAAATGACGCGTGCGTCGGTTAACATAAAAACAAAGCACGGACATAATGCAGTATCGGTTTTGATGGTTTGCTTTTATTAATTATTATGTTATTTTAGATGGTTGATAATATTGACGTGAATATCGGATATTTCCTGTTGAATTTAACTTTATAATTGAATATAATCAAGTACATCTGCAGAGTATCAACTGGTATAATAGAATACGTAAGCCGGATATATCATCTGTACGAAATTCGACTGAATAATTCGACATACTATTATATCATTTAAGGTTGTGTAACGATATGCTGCTTTGTCTTATCCGTTTTAATGTAAACTAAAATTTCATGAAATCTTATACTGATTCATTACATTTAGACTTGAATAATTCCAAACTGAAATGGAGCATGATTATTCGCGATCCAACGCAACGCCAATAATAACGTAATAACGAATGCACAATTGTAAATGGCTGTAAATAATATTACAGAACGATTGATGTCTAAATACGAGCTTTGGTTCGTTCAAATTGAATCTGACATTATCGACAATAATCACGTCAGATCTGCAATTTCCACCAAATCACGTGCGATTAAATTTAATTAGAAAACAGTGTATTTGGTCTAATCCAAAGTTTATTTGACCCGCGTAACTTTCAACGTCATCTGATTATGTCGCTAAACTCATTTCGAGGGCTACTGATTCTCTGTGCGTGAAATATATTTTATTTTGATAATGGTTTTTCCAAATATCATATTACAAATTAATATACCACTTTTTATTATTATGTACATATTGATTGTTTCGTTATTATTATAACTATTATTATTCTTATTATTGTTTTTATTTTTATTATTATTATTACACTCCTTTTCATTTAGTATAATCCAAATAATTCAACAGAGTAACTATAGCCACCTTAATGAGATCTGGATTAAGACTTAAACTCGAATCCACATAGAGATTCGAATCAGCAAATTAAAAGCTTTGGAAAAACTTTATTTAAAAAGTTTTGTAACTTTTACCGTGCAACATACCATATCAGTAACAATTTTAACTCAATTAACCAACTTAAACTGGATGTAATAAATTTTTTAATTTTCGGAACTTGAACTAAATGACAAGATACATGACGACAAAGAGAAATCCAAAGTATAATTCACATCGAACTTGCGCTATGCTTTATTTATTTTGAACTTGCGTACAGTCCACAGTGACTTTGTGATCTATGAAATTGTATGCAATGAAAATTTAAGTATTCGAGTATTTAGATTTGATATAATTAAAAGTGAAGAAAAATTAATAGGCACTTACAAAAGAACATGAAAGGAATCTTAAACTTGCGCATATAGAGCAAACATAAATTGCGCACACGTGCATATCGATGAATATACGAAATATTCGAAAGCTCAAGCTTCCTCCATTCTAAAATTTATATCATCTGGAAGCATCATTCATCATTTACCATTGATGTTAAAGTATAGCCGTATATTTTACTAACGTTAAATTACATATTCAGAATATGTCTGTGTCGTAAATATATGCGTTTCGTTACACAGTCATCGGTCATTATTGACACAGATCGGTCAGACATGAACAATGTCTGTTGAACGTTATGATTAATAAAATGTAACACCAGCGCGGATATGTTTGCTTATAAAACACAATACAGCTAGTAGATGATCGGAAATCAAAGAGAAAAGTTAACTGCGCTGCTTTTTAGAGCAAACAATAATTTTTAATGCTTTCGATATTTCTCCGTTGATTATTTCGAAAAAGCATTTGAATGTGAATTCGAAATTTGCATAAGTCTACTCATTATTTGTTGATAAAATTTGCTCACTGAAACTTTAATCAGAGATAGACTATTTAAAGAGTTACATCAAACAACGCTGCTGTAACGCTAACAATGTTCCTTTACTTTATCAGGGAAAATAATTAAAATAATGTTAAATGAAATAAAAATAACAACAAAGGAGGTATTCCACGAAAAACATATACCATTTAATTGAAGACTCCCACAGTTGTTCAATGAAAAGCAGACAACCTTGCTAATTTTGCGACTGCAGTTCTATTTTGAGTGTACAGCCAGAAACGTTTGTTTATAATGCATCGACTGAGTTTGTTCAATTCACATGTACCAATCATTTATTTTTGTGCTGCATTTGTATCAGTTATACACGGAGAAAAATTTGTTTTATGAATTAAGTACATTGCAAATCATTAAGATTTAAGTAAATATTATTCTCGTAATCCTAATAATGCATAGTTGCATAAATAAATGAAATGTTACGTTATACTGAAATTCTTAATAAGGAATTACATTTCATTACAAAGTTTTCCAATACAAGGAAAGAATTTTTTATAACAAAATTTAACATTATCAAGTAAAGACGATTAATTCAATAACTGTCCCTCTTTGATATTCAATGAAAATAAATAAAATGTGGTCTAATATATTTATTAATTAATATAGTATAATATATTTATACGTTGCATTCAATAGAAACTCATGTTTTTTGTTATTAGATATTTATTTTACGCAACCTTTGAAAAGAACAATGTAGCACAATGTTTGAGATACTTAAACGCGAACATGATAAAATTTTCATTTTGCTCCAACTTTGTGATAACTTAACTTGTTAACCGAATATAGTAGAAAGGTTTAATTATGCTGAAATTGAAGCTTATACTTTCAAGAAAATATTAGTACACAACTTATGAGAATCCTTCTTTTACAATTAGTATTTTGTAATTAAAATTCAAGATTACAAGCGACAAATTGTATGACATTAGTGTATATGGATTTATTTGGTAATACACTTGTTTTGAGAATTTTTTAAAATGGGAAAATTTTAGCGCCACAGTAGCAGCCACAATAGCTAATGCTGTGGCACGGAAAAATTTCATTCCCACAGAATTATAACTTTTTCTGTGGTGCTACAATTTTTCCACGCGGGTTCTGATAATCCTTTATCAATATGAATACAATTTTTAAATGAAAGCTTTTAAATGATATTAAATAGCATATTTATATGCACAAATAGATACAGTGATCAATTAAATAAATTTATTGTAACTGAAGAAATTATTCAGTCATAAATGTTTACATAGAATTTTAATAATTTCCATTTAAATTGAACCTTTTATTTAATTCATATTAATATTATGATTCTATTGACTAATGCATTTGTAGCGATTACATTAATTGAATAATTCGCCAAATAGTTCCAAACTATTGTAACAATTTTTTTATTATATTTAGTATTATTATAATTTACATTTATAACAATTATAACAAAACAGCCTGAGAAATTGGAGATTTAATTTTGTAAACTATATCAACTTATTAAAGTTGAAAAGCAAATACTGATTTGATTTATTAGTACATTGAAATCTTAGACAATATACTGTCTCTCGTATATTGACAGATTCAATGTTCTCTGTTCAAGCTAATTCCGATTGCGATGTCGATTCCGTTCAATCATTGAAATTCATGAGCCTCTACGTATATTTTCTCATAATTTCAAAATCACTTTATTTGAGACATCTTTGCATTCACAATACAATATTGAGAATTATAATTTACATAAATGCAGTTATAATTTATATTATAATTTGTATAACTAATATAATAATGAATAGAATACCAATATTTTAATTACAACAAATAATATTTCGTATTGTAAATTACAATTAAATGCAATCAGAACAGTATTCGTTTGAATCAGTGAAATGTTAATCTTTTTTATTTTTCTCGAATGCACGGGCAAAGCTGAATAATAAATACATGTTGAAGAAATGAACATTCTTCAAGACTCTTAGACTGTACGCCATAATAAAAACATAAAAATAATTCTATTCAAATCCTTTTAAATGCCGCTCATTTAAATGTATGAAATATAAAACTATCCAGCCGCTAATTGAACCCAAGCCGACTAATTGTCATGTGTATTTAATGAATATTAATTAGCCGCAGTTATATATAATACGATAAGTAAAGCGAAGTTAATTAATTCTCCGCTGTTTACCATTTTTATCCTTACAGTAATAAAAATAATGTTGTAATTAATAACGCAGATAAAGTACAACTTACTTTAACTACTAGATAACTTGTTTTCCGCTGATAAAGACGTAGATTTGAATTAAAGCAGAGTTGCAAACACAAGACTTTGAACACAACGATATTTTTATTCATTGTGTAGAAAACAGCGTAATAATATCCAACGAAGTGTTGAATTTAATAAAAGACATCGCGTCTCGCGATAAATTCACATTGCTAAAGACCACGCGAATTTATACGCAAATGCATTTGTCTCGCGATATTTCTCTTTTATACGTATTTTGAATAGTTTGCGCAAAAAATGTCGTATCGACTTTCGTCGGTAATCTTTTGCGATACGCTGATTCTCAGATAAATGCAACTGCACAAGTGCAGTGCTAATAAAAATATTCTCAACCAGTAACGCAAAAAAAAGCGAATTATTTATTTTTAATGTCGCATATAATATGCGTCGTTTATTCATAACATAAACTTTTTGAAACGTTACAAAATATGTGGCTTTAAATCTACCTTTTCATCGATGTTGTTAACGCTACGTTGAGTCGAGTCGAGCTTGTGATTTGTATATCTATACATACGTAAGTATGTATAGATGGCAGCGTTAACGGTATCAGAAGGTTTTGGCCAGAACGAAAATTTTACTTAATTTCTAACCGAGTTGATTAAATTTTATAGATATTCGTGCTTGAATAGTATCGATCACATATAATATTTAACAACGTTGCACGAATACATTGCGTAGAAATTGAAAAGAGAATAAGATTCTCTTGTACGTTTCAGACGGATGATGATTTAAAATAATTTGTCAAGCTTAAGAAATACAGCTGCATTAGTCATACACTACATTTTGTGTACGATATAAATAGTAACTAAGAAATTCAAATTTAATAATTCAACTACTCAGTAGTAGTAACAAGAGTTGAAATTTGACACGATAATTAGATCTCATACAGTCCCAAGTATATGTTATCCAAAGCACAGCACATTGAAAGAAAACGGAGTAAAATTTATTAAATTATATTAAGGTTTGATGATAAACTGTATCTTTACAAATACTTAAATTATTCGCACTTTCTACGATTTTAATGCATTAGAATAAAAAGAAGTGTAACTCTGTTTCGTTTTACAGTACTTTATCAACGACTGCTGAATACTATGCAAATACACATTCTAAATATAACACCGTTAATTGTTTGTATTCAAATACTGCAGTCTTTTAATTGAAGTCTTATATTAAGTTTTCGATTTAACTGGATCATCATTTTTGTAGGACAAATTTTTGTACGATGTTACGTAAAGGTGAGACAGAATAATATTGCGTAGCCTAGCGAAGGCTAAAATCGAATTATTCCGAATTACCGCATGGTAGCCGATTGAATTTCGTTCGTTCGGTTTAACCGAAGACTGACGGGCGCAAATGAATCGGCACACCAAGAGACGAAGTATATAGGACGTTCTATTTTGTTAAACCGTTGGAACATGCAGATCCCTTGACTCGCGCATTTCTCATGTTCTTTATCACTCGTGTTTTAACACGTGTACGCATTTTTTGGATAATCCTTTTCTACGTGCTGATCGACATTGAATAAAGATGAGCTCGCCGACGATTTTTTATTTAAAATCTTGCGCGGTGAAATTCGAACAAGACCGCCTCGACGCTCGGATTTCGTAATTTTCCACTTAAAGCTCACTTTTAATTTTTATTCTTTTGAATATAGCAAATTTTCGTAAAAAATTATAGGCTTCGATGATGGCGCTGAATCGATAACGAACGATTTTCATTCGAAATTTAAATTAATTTGCATGGAAAATTTTACAGAGTATACCTTGTACCGCCGCTTTTATACTCGACTTGAGTTTTATGTTTGTTGAAATTTTTATAACTTCGAAGTTATAAAATGTGCTTTTTATGCAAAATTGGAATACTAATAGAACATTGTCTTTATGTGTTCTTCATTTTATAATAACTTGACTTATGTTTATTCGAGTGTATTTATTTTTTTTATTGCGATGAAATGTTTTACATTGAATTTTATTACCATATTGAATTAAGGTCGTCGTTTAAAGGCTGCGTGATCTACATATTGATGGAAATGCAATACTTTTCTTATTGGACTGAATGAATACATTTCACTTGGCAAAAAAATTTCCTTTATCGTGGATTACTGTTAATATCATAGTTTGTTATTTTGTATAATACGCATCGAAAAATTTTCAACGAAGAAAAATAACGCAACATCTATTTACACAAACAAGTAGTCAGGCGTATACATAGTCAGCCATTATTTATCGTGTACAAGATATTGACGTAAAATCTATAATATTGAAGCCAATTGGCTTTGTATGAAAAATTGCAACAAAATTAGTCTAACCGTAATTGATTACACTTTACTATTAAATATGATTTATTCCCATCGCATATAGCTATAGAAATTAAAAAATTTCTCAACATTTGACAAAACCAATATGAATAAAAGATCAGATATACAAATTTATGTTCATTTAATTGTAAGCTGTTATATCTCCGTTTTACATAAGCTTTTCAACTATATTATTAATAAATTTTGAAAAGTTGTTACAAAAAATATTAAAAGTTACATTTCATACAAAAATTTGGCTGTATAACTTGTTACAATATAAATATAAATTGGCATCGTTTTCTATACAAGTTTATATTTAGAATAATACAGACACAGATAAACAGTTGCTTGATTAGACTGATTGAATCGGGTAAACTTTACGAATAGCAATAAATATGAAACTGGACATATTAGCACCTTAACCCATAAACCTTATTAGGATTAGTACGTGTCTAATATGCACTAGACTCAAGCAATAATTCGGATACCTTGTTACAATGTAGTTTCGTCGTATATCGACCTAACTATTTTCGAGATATAAATCAAAAGTTCAGTTGAAGTCAATACATACTTAGTGGAACTTTACCAAATACAGTCGGTAAGATGAATCCCATGATTCAATGTAAATTATATCATTTCTTCTAATGTCCTTGTAAGAACTGCATTAAAAAGAGCAAATTTGAAAATTTTAATATAAACAAATTAATAAATAATTTCCTGTACAATTCATCCCCGGGTTGTACAAATGTACTGAATAAAAAATACAACTTCTCACCGTACCTCATTTCATTATCTTGCCAATTCTAAAATATATCCGACAGTATTGTGCGTGCAAAAATGAAGCTAAATGCATTTATAACAAACATACTATTATACACGAATAATTGAACACACGCGTGTCTATCCCAAAGGAACCACGAATATACAAAAGCATTAATAGACCATAATACATATGTTAAAGGGGCCGCACGGATATTGGCTGTCACGTATCACGGACGGAGGTAGAAGCGCCCTGGCCACCATGTCAACATCAGTTGTGCTCATATGTATCGGACTATCGACGTTCGCAGGGGCACAATTAAAGCGGCCGAATGCCCTGGACAGCGATTCATTGAAAAATGCACCGAACAGCCCAAGTGAGTAGACCTTTGGCTTTGCGCTCGGTTCGCTCCACGCGCAATATCTCGGTCGGCTTCTTTCGTGAATAGTTTTCCGAGCATCCGACTTTGAATAGGTGTTCCTGCACTTTGCTCCTTATCGCGACGGAACGCTCCCCGGATCGCGAGCCATTCAAGCGTGACGCCGGCATATCGGAGCAGTTTCTCCTGATTCGATGAACCTTAGAGTATTGAATTATTGTCCCATAAAATATTGGGTTGTTCGGAAAGTAATTTCGTTTTTTCCCGATAGAGGATTTAATTGTATTTTTTTGATCCCAACTTCACACTTAAGCCGCATAATCATTATATGTTTTGAGAGGTGATATAGCAAGGCTT
>JABFPN010007318.1:0-10443 GCA_022817305.1 Leptoteleia sp. ZL-2020
GGGGGGGGGGGGGGGGGGCGAGATAAAGCAACGGAGCCGGGCCAGTTTGGGTGGACCCCGGCTACCGACCACTCACCGGTATCGCGATATATAATCGAGCGGCATTCTTTGTGCGGGAAAGACGGGGAGGGAAAAAGTTTATGGCAGTGTCGCGCAATGACATCAGTAACGACAAACGGGCCTATGTGTCATTGGTGCGTTTTTGAGATTCCCGAGATGGCCCTCCGATACGAACCGCTAATGATCGCTCGTGGCTTAGCTCCGGGGCCCCCGAAATCACTCGCATTCGTACACGCTCAAACTCACCCGGCCCGACTATCCTCAAACGGACAGAAATAAACGCCGCTTTATGTTTAATGAAACGTAAAAAGGTAACGCGCGGTAACCACCACATTTATCGAGGCATTCTAATTAATATATTAATTGATGAAGCCAACAGGGAGGGAAGATAATCAGAGGAAGGGCATCATTGGTCAAGCGACCTTTAACCTTTATTGGAGAGGAATCTATTTCTAAATGGTGATTCTTTATTCAATAATGAGATTTCGTTTGTGAGACTGGATAGGTCTGAAAAGAGGACTCTTTAAGACTAGTAGATATTCTGTAATTAAAGAAATTTAGAGATGAATATCCCTTTTTCCTTATAGACCTTCTAGACATGGTTTGGCTTTCTTCCTTAAAACAGACTATTCCATTGATAGGAGAAGATACCTTACGTCAGATCTAACCCTTACTTAATCCACACCTAGTCATTATATGACCAATATATATGAATCCAAAATTGGAGAACAAACAGAACTATACGAAAAATTGAATTGAACAAATTTGAACAATCCTATTCCAGACTCGAACACTTTCGAACATGTTCATTGGACCTATTTGATCGTGTACAGAAAGCTCGCTTCCTAGACAAACCCCAAACAACCGAAGCCGAAATACTTTCGTCAATTTAAATATCCATTGTCGACCGGTAAACAACTTGGAAATTTATGGGGTGAGAATTGTATTCCAATAGCGAGCTATTCGTCCAACCGGCGATAGCCGATTCTTCACTTTATCATCCCAATAACTCAAAAGGCTGGCCATTTAAAGCGTCCCACGGGCCCATAAATCCGGGGGTCCCGAGAGAGGGAAAGAAACAAAAAAAAAAACAAAAGAAAAAAACAAAAAAGGAGAAGAGGAAATTTTTCGGTGGAGTTTAAACTTGACACAATTATCCAACGACATTTCTCGGTAGCAATTATTCAATGCCGTTAGAGAAGAGAAACGGCATCGGAGGCGAGATAGGTAAAGAAAGGGAGAAAAGGAGACGGGGCGGGTTGGCGGAGGACGAGGGGGGGAGAAGGGAGGAATGGGGCGAAGAAGGTGAATCCGCTGATTCGGTTGGCATGTAGTGCGCGTAGTTCATTAGGACGGCCCTGGGTATGAGACGGTGGGAGGGACAGCAGAAGCAAGAAGCAGTTAATATTGTCTCCCGGGGGCATATTTCATGGAAGATACGATCTGCAGGATGCCTCGCTAAAAGCTACACGTGTTTATCAGGGTAAAGCCGGGACTGCCTCCTTGCCCTTCGCCACCGAGATTTCTTCTGCGGGCCCCTTCTTCGCCGTCGCCGCTGCCTGGCGATCCCTTTCTCACGCGCACGCGCGCCCTTAGCGCCCGCTAAAGCCCCCCCCTTTCCAGTCACTATCTCGGTCTTGTAATCTGCCTCGAGTTTTTGGGCCGGTACGGCACTGCCAAGCTGCGCCACTTATTGATCCCGAGCGCGGATAAGGCCAGCGCGGGGACAATGATAGAGAACCAATCGCGTCACCCATTGCCGCTAATTGTTTCGTATGGCTTACTAATGACCCCGACTGATTTATCATATCGGCCAGTCTCGGCGATTCGTTACAGATGCAGCAGCCGCGGCTCGTCCTATAACTCCCGTATATAGGTATATACGAAGGCCACAATCTAGGTTTTTGCTTCTATTCGATGTGTACTGATTCAAGTGCTTTAGTCGTCATAAAGTTGGAGATAATAAATGTGAATTTGATTTTAACTTTGTACAGATAGTACAATATATGGTATTCCATTTCGATTATTTGCGAGATTTTGCGAGAAATTTACCCTCTTATTTGCATAATCTCCAGTCTACACTGAGAAAAATAATATAGTAATCCTGGACTCTATGTGTTTCTGTATAAAATAATGCTCGACAATGTGACAAGAAGAACCACAGTTCTGATAATTGGTACTTGAAAAAGTGACACCGCTTACCAGACTGTCTGGCAAAGTTCTTAACATTGGAGCATAAAGTCTCAGAATGCCAGAAAGTATAGTAACTCTTATTATTTTATTTTTCTCAGTGTAATTGACTAATATAAGGTCATCTTTACATTATAGGAAAAATTACCATACCATCCAGTAAAAATTGTAATGTTATTGAAATAAATTTCGTACGCATAGGTACACTCACAAAATTGTCTATTTAAGAATAATAGAATTTTAATAGATTTTTTTTGAATTTTATAAACATTTGTTCACTGCGCCCGGTCTTATTCCAAGACGAATCGTTAATTAAAAGTTATTTGCGTTGTGGAATGCATAATTGCTGCCGGTTGCGAGACAAATGAATGCTTTCGATATGTCGTTAATCTTTACACCTAGCCATCATAAATGTTCATTTGTTTCGCGTGCATATTTGTTGCATCGCCGCAGTGGTGATTTAAAATGCGCAGCATGGTGTAAAATTGTTGTTTACGTTTTTAGCAATTCATGAATTTGTTGGGACGGTCATTAATAATCGTTGAGGCAGCACCGGACTTGTCTCGGACAACAATTAAAATTGTGAATAATGACTTGTTCAAATAATGTTTAAATCGCAAATTCTTATGCAACCTTATTTATAATATTATTTTTACATTGATTGTTAACAACTAAAAAAATTTAAGGCAATCGATTTTCTCTACAAATTCATTAATAATATTGTACGAATAATTAATAAAAATATTGTGATTGATTATTAGCTTTGATAAGTCACTTAGATTGTGTTAAAATATTTAATGCCAATAATATAATAATTTATAACAACAGTATTATTTCGGATTGAAAAATTAAATTCAACTGTATAGTAATTGTAATTTAATTTTACTATAAAATACAAAAATATATAAAATTTGATTCAAATACTTGTACTAAAGTTAAAAGAAAAAGCTGACTGGAATAAAAAAAAATATTCTCGATATTGAAATAGTAGATAACAATTATTTTAATCAAGAAACCGTCGGCGCGTTCAACGGAGGAAGAAAAAGAAAAAAAAAACTTGCTCGCCCAACGCACACTCGCAATTTCCTTTTCCCTCAAAATACATACCACCTTTTCCCCGCGTTTGACCGCGTCCACGCTCATCCAAATCGTCCGAGCAGAAAAAGTTAACTTTCCTGACTTTCGCGCGCGCGCGTAAAATACCGCGAGGTCGCTTTTTCCACGCGACACATTCCGCGTAGAGAGCGCGGCCTTCCGGTGGTACGCGCGCGCACAACGGTGGCTTGTTATTACGCGCGAGTAGGAGGCGAGCGATAGAGCGCAACCACGCGCGCCCCTTCGCTCAAACACGCGCGTCACGTCCTCAAAATCGCTCCGGATTACCCGCGCACGCAAACGCGTACCCGCTTAATAACATACGCGTAACGTGGCCATGCCCGGCGAAATAATCGCTTCGTCCTTCTTCACGGTAGCGCGCGGTGGCCACGCAAAGTACGGTGTACTCGAGAGAAAATTTTCAACGCCCGTATTATTTCGTCGTGCAAGATACGCATCTTTTGCATTTAGGGGAGGGGAAGGAAATTATCTTAGTCCATTTTCAACGAACAAAGGCTTTGATAAAAAGAAAAAAATGTCAAAAGAAGTGGAATTTTCTGTGAAATTTTGGTTAGAATATTATATCAAATTATTGCCATTTATCGACCATATATAGCCATGTATAAATTGTGAAAAAATAGTTACATGATAACACTGTTGCATCAACACCACGTCAGTACTCGAAATTTTACAAAATTATCTATTTAAATATTCCAACAAAAATGTTCACTATCGTGTCTAACGCGTAATTGTGATAAAAACAAGAATTAATCATTAATTGACCTTGAATGAAATTCTTTTAGTTTGAACTGGATAAATTAGAAAGATTGAAAATAAAAGATTTCCCAATTTATCTTTCGTTTGACGTCAAGGTACACTTGTAAAGTGTAAGATAACCCACTTTTTTAACGTCCACAGATGTGGATCTCCCGTAGATGTCCCTATTTTACTATTCCGATCGACGGTACCGGACCGCTTTTTCTTTACCTCGCAGATAATGCCGACTATCTGTGCACGCGTGATGCATATATCAAGACGGTACATATATAATTCATGTTACGGAGCAGAGTCGCTCCTGTTTGTCCCTCAGGGTGAGACAAATGCTGCTACACGCGTGGCTACCAACCGGCTTACCTACTGGGACTCTTATCCGCGAGGAGGTGATTTCATCAAACATCCGCTAGGAACGATCGCGATAGCCATTTTTCGCCTGAATAATACGTATTTCGTAATTTTTGTTATTATGTACTTTGGAAAAAAAAGGGGGGAGATATTATGTCCTGGAGTTTCATGCTATTCGACCGAACAAGATGTCGAAAAGGGATAAGATTCAGTCGCGAAAATAGATTCGCGATTGTTGAATTGTAACGATAATGGCTGTATTCCAACACTGGACAAATAAAATAAATGACATGCTGAATGCGCTAAGTTATATTTATAAAAGTTAATCTTTTTTTTTATTAAATATTTCTATACTACACGGAGATAAAGGGATACTAACAATTAGAAATCAGGCATTGCAAATTTTGAGAAACTGAATTCTAAAGTTTAATACACAGTTTACAATTCTTAATAAACTAATTTAACAAATTTTAATCATTTAGTTTTCTATATAATATTATTCTGTAGTATAATGCCAAATTAGTAAAATAATTATTACTTTTTATTAAAAACATTGATATTTTTTTCTCTTAGTGCACATAAAAATATCTGCAAATATTATTTTCATTATTATCTCTAAAATGATTAATATTAATGTCTATCCTGTCTATGTCATTAAGATATTTTGACAGAGTTCATAAAGTATAAGATTTAAACTCGTTAATTTTAAAACCCTCAATGCTTTTGCAATTTTACTGAGCAAAATATTCTACCAAATTCAAAAGATAAAGCTAAAGATAACACATTTTAAAAAATTGATTTACTGCTATCAGAAACAAAACAATTAAACTCGAAATAATGATTGAAAATGACTTTAAGTTTCACCGATTTCCGTATAAATGTTTAAAGAAAATAAAGAATCTTATCCAGTCACGCAACATTACCCTTTATCGTTACATTTATCATTGCGACCAAATGTATTAAAAGGCATGTCATTTAACTAATCCATAGTAAACCCAATTCATTATTATTAAGACCTTGCGCGAGTCTACGGAATCGCGTACGATAATATTGTCAGCCACGTTATCAAACAGATACGACTTCTTTACGGCGTTCATTTTCCACCGGAAAATATTTATAGTTATCCCGTTGATTTCCGAGCACACGCGCGCACCTGCGATACGATTTCAGGGCAGATAAGGAAATTAAAGAAACAATTTCTCACTCATTGATATCGCAGGCATAGTAATCCTTGACAATATTCTATCGGCGGACACGTACGCCTATTATATATTCATAGAATACATCCCGATACATCCCGATACATCCCGATAAAAATCCACCAAGATATAAAGTTTATAACGTTGCCGCGTCATCGTTATTAAACGAGCGGAATAATTAATAGCGACATCGCGGCAAAAATCTCGCGCATCTATAATTAAATCGAAGAAATGTCGCTGAAAAATCACAGCCCGACGTTCATCGCTTCATTCGCAGGAATAAACCGACGAAAAGTTGCTCGTCCCCGCGGACCAACAGAAAACTGCAATTTATCAGTTTGTCATCGATTCATTAAACGAAATGTTTTATTAATTGATTGTTCGATCGATAACTTATATTAAAGCCGAGAGTTGTAAAATTTTTATCCCACGTATAAAGATTGGCTTGAGGTCAAGACCTGTAAATTTTAAATTTAAAGTAAAACTTCGACCAGACTTTCAAATTAATATTAAAACCATAATTCTTGTAATTAACAATTCAATTTTTAGGCAATCCATATTACACTCCCGATAAGACCTTTATTATTATTTAAATTACACAATTTCGCCATTAATTTTATCACAGATTAATAAAGATATTTAATTTAACTGACCGCACGAAATTGGCGATAAATTAATTAATTTATAAATCGAAACTGTTATTATTATCAGGGAACGAAAGAAAAAAAAATTATAAGCCCATTCGGTGTATTTATAATAATGGATAGATGGAATAATTGAAGGTGACTCGTTCGTGTAAATAATATTAAATTTTGATCGAATACCATCCTCAACTTTTTCTTCGACGTTTCATTTAGAATAAAGGTCGATCGGATTTTTCGCCGGTAAGATAATTTGGTCCCGCTTCTCTTTTTGCACAAACGGATCGCTACAATGTTAATAAGAAAGTCCGCCGTTGATGTATTGATCTTTTTTCTTTTTCTTTTTTTTTTCAAAGATGCGGTCGACGTGGGTGAGTGTCATAAACGCATTCGACCACCTCATCGCAGTATTAAAGGACCGGTGGACACTAAGCCCGTCGTTCTTAATTAATTCGTACGATGACGGGCCTTTGCGATACACCTGCCATTGAATTTATATTAGCTCTTTAATTCCAATCACCTGCGGAGGCCCGCTTTAATCGATTCCTCTGATTTCTCGAAACTCTTTTCGGGCGACCCACATAATCCGTCTTTGAATTTACGCGGCTTTATTAAACAGCGATCAGGATGAAAGGAGACGCGTATCTATTAGATCCGAATACTGTTACCCCGCTGATCTAACTGTTTATTTTATTAATTGTATTCTAGTTCTTTTTTTTTTTTTGTTACAATTACATTGAGAAAAAAAATTACCATACCTTCTGACGTTGGAAGGATATTGTCCAGTAAAATTTTATATTCAGTATGGCAATAAATTCCATAAACCGTGGCAACTTTACAAGATTATATAAAAAATTTTACTATACTATATATAAAAAAGAATGTTGATGTAGTAATTGTATGAACATTATACTAACGTGGAAAAAAATAGTCTGGATTAAATCTGGATGATGTTTAGTTAATCACCTGGGGAAAAGCTAGTTATAATCTGGAAAAAGTATGGATATCGTCTGGTTTATGATCTGGACTAGATTTTTACTAGACTTGACTAGTATTTCACAAAATAAGTCTTGCATTTTTCACAATTTCTTTTTCTCAGCGTAGTAATTTTTGTTCCCACCTTTTTAATGCGCGTACTTTTGTCATTTAGTACGAATTGAACTCGATTCGTGTCGGAAACGGGCCTTTGAAAGTTCACGATTTATATACAGTTTCCGTTAATTATTTGCAGGCCCGAAGCGGACTGCTTTTTGGGACACGAAATTTGTAAACACAGTGCCGCTTTATCAGCAATTTAAGAAGCGCGACAAAACAATGAATTTATTCGATAGCCGCATGGACGCCATTTACATATTCGCTGCTCAAGCCTGGTTAACAACAATAAAATGACGGTAAACACGTGTATCGCATACGTTACCACCGGGCCGTTCGGCTGTTCCGGACCTTGAATTCCATCGGATTTTTACGTTCCGAGAAGGGCCCCGGTTCTTATGTGACAATCGCGGGTACAAATTATCTCAATCAAGCCATTGCCTTATACTTTTTATGATTATTCGGTTTTTAATTTTTCCCGTCCTACCTTTCTCGGCTTTACTGCTATTTCGGAACGGTCCAGAAGAAAAGAGAGAGAGGGAATGTCCACGAAAAACGAGTCGAGTCCGCGTGTACGAGCGCGGTAATGAACTCATAAAAATAAATTTCTCCAGTTTAGAAGGAACGAGACAGAAATTCGTAAACGGTAATGAGCCTCGAAAGGTTTAATATCATTTAATTAAGAATTAATGAGTGCCGAATGAAAATATAATTATAACAATAAGGCTGCGATTTAAAAGTGAAAACGAGAAAAATGATATTAATTAAGAATTTTGCTTGGAAAATGAAATCAAAGTAGTTTTTGTTGATATATTGAGGTTATGCTGAGTCCCCATAAGACAAGTGTATGGTCGAATCAGCCGTACAGTTTATGGAACGTTTAAACATTCATTTCATTTGATTTAATATATGCGACATGAACTATTTATAATATACTTTGTTTCATATTTATCCAGTACACATTTCCATAAAAATAACGCTTCCCGGTAATTACCAAAACATAAGAAAAAAATACATATCAACCTCAACTGCAGTCATATTTACCGTACACGTCAATAAAACCCGTCGTCTATAAAATTAACAACGCAATAAAAATCGCGTGTCCAACTAATTCATAAATTAAACAAAAGAAAAGCAAGTTCCACTCTCACGTATGACTCTATAAGTGAGATTTCAATCCGAACAACATTATTTTCCACGCTGACGTTTACTAATTCCTCTCCTGTTATCTTATCGACTTTCAAAATCTATGAAACCGTTCCGTTTGACATCCATCGCGGAAATTTCCGTTAAATCTCATTGCCGATAGTGCGCGGGGGGAGAAATAAATCATAATTGAAATATCTTCGATGGTTCATAAATCTCAACCGACGCGAACCGTGCGCTGGAAAGAAAAGAAAAGAAAAAAAAAGTAGTCCATCCATTAGCCAAGTGGATCATGTAGGCGAGTCCTATCGTTGGCCGGATAGGCGACTTGGCTTTTGGTTAAAAAAAAAAAAAATGCGGGATATCTCGACGGTGTATAACATGGTCCATTTTTTCGCGAGCCTACACGAAAGGGTAGGCCGCACGTGTAGCGCTAAAACGAGATTACTCGGCGCTGTGTCGCGTACGTGCGCGTAGTCGAGCATTGTTGATTTACGCACTTCCGCGTGCATATCGTCATTTACTATCTGGCGCAGAAAGGAAATTGACATGCGCGTTATCACGTTCTTAATGATCCCGTTCAATTATACAGCGACAATATTTCAAATTACGTTAATACGTTTTCGCGACGTGCGATAAATGTGATTTTTCCTTTTACCGGATATTAATCACCGTTCCAACCGTCATTTTCCTTTTTTCGTCCGGGTTACTTTTGTTTTGCAGTTTTCTACCTTTCACACTGTTTTATTCTATTAGTTTCGTAGAATGGAACGTTTTTTTAAATTGAATACAAAGTAATCGATGTTTGTACGAATTTGGTAGATCAGATTGATGAAATAAAAACAATATTGTTCATTTATATCCAGGAATAAAAATGGAATTAAAAATGAAAGAAGACAAAGTTTGTTTACATTTTCTATTATGAAAATGGTTCACTTTTCATGGAGCTGAAGAATGAAACGTTTTTGAAACGAAAAAATGTAAACAAAGGCTGACATAGCTATACAAAAACTACTAGAAATATCTAATGGTATTAAGGCTAGGCTAAGGAGTAGAATAGCTACGGGACTCTTTACGGGATTAGTGATTAGTTATGGGAAGCTTATGGTGGAGTTATGGGAAGTTTATGGTGAAGTTGTGGGAAGCTTATGGTGAAGATATGGGAAATTTCTGATAAAATTATGAGAAGATTATAGTAATGTTAAAAGAAGCTTATGGTAAAGTTAGGGGAAGCTTATGGTAAAGTTATGGGAAGTTTATGGTAAAACTATGGGAAGCTTATGGTAATGTTATGGGAAGTTTATGGTAAAGTTATGGAAAGTTATGTGAAGCTTATGGTGAAGTCATAGGAAGCTTATGGTAAAGTTATGGAAAGTTATGGGAAGCTTATGTTGAAGTGATGGGAAGCTTATGGTGAAGTTATGGGAAGCTTATGGTCAGGATAATGGGAAGTTCATGGTGACGATATGGGCAGTTTATGGTAAAATTAAAGGAATATTATAGTAATGATATGGGAAGCTTATGGTAATGTTATGGGATGTTTATGGTAAAACAATGGGATGTTATGGGAAGCTTATGGTGAAGTCATGAGAAGCTTATGGTGAAGTCATGGGAAGCTTATGGTGAAGTTATGGGAAGCTTATGGTCAGGATAATGGGAAGCTTATGGTGACGATGTGGGCAGTTTATGGTAAAATTAAAGGAATATTATAGTAATGTTATGGGAAGCTTATGGTAATGTTATGGGATGTTTATGGTAAAACTATGGGAAGCTTATGGTAATGTTATGGGAAGTTTATGGTAAAGTTATGGAAAGTTATGGGAAGCTTATAGTGAAGTCATGGGAAGCTTATGGTGAAGTTATGGGAAGTTGATGGTAAAGTTATGGGAAGTTTATGG
>JABFPN010007319.1:0-10439 GCA_022817305.1 Leptoteleia sp. ZL-2020
CATACGACAGAATCTGTTGTCATTCGGCTCTTCCGCAATGCTGGGCCAATGCTGTCTGCCGTATGCTGGCAGCCAGTACTGGCCCAAGCATGGGCCGTTTGTCAGTGCTGGCAATTTCCACATGGGTAACTGCGCCTTTTTCCTCTTTTATTAAAACCCGCGGAATAAAGGCTACGCGCGGCCCACCTTACGTCACGTCGCCACAGTGCGGGCGAAATTTCCAAACAAAACTTGCGCCCGCGTTACGATTTCATATTTTATTGCATTCGAGGCAATTATTGTGATTCCATTTTGCGTTATATCATAATTCATTTAACACTCGGATTTCCATCGCGCTTACATCTCGTAGCGTAACTTTTATCGTTTTATCGTTAATTTAATTAACTGCTCGTCGTAAAATTTACAATTATGTTAATCGCGTTTATGATACGTATTGTTCCAATAAAACAACGTTATAATGATATTTCGTGCATCATACACTGAGAGAAATTTATTGCTGGCTGCTATTATATTTAATAATAACTCGGGGACATGTGTGCGTTTATAATATTCCTTGTAAAGTGATGTATGTTTTTTTTTATGAAGATATTAGAAAAAAAAAATTGACCAAGGAATTGAACTCGTTGCCAAAAAATTAAAGTCTCTAATTCTAGTTCTATTTCTTGTGAGGATAATTTTTCTAGTGTTTTTTACAAAATGTCTTTGCTATACCACATTAAAAAAAATTGTTTTACTAGTATAAGAATATCATAGCTATGTTACATGAGTCTTTTGCAATTTTGGAAGATAATAGAAAAATTGTACTTTTCTATTTTGACATTGAATTTAGATTACCCAGCTCAAAGTCATTCTCATATTAAAGTCTAATATTGAAATCCCATATTTTTATAGTTAAAAAATAATGAAAACTTTGGTTGTTTTAATTTATTATTTTATAAATCAAGCGATTTACTTTTTTAACTTTAAAGTAATTTAAATGGCTTTTAAAAATTTCCAATTTTAAATGGAATTATTCTTTAGATAAATATATGCTTCGTAAGAATTATTTATTCTTATTATAAATAGAATTTTGATTTATCCATGTAATGAATGGAAATTCTATTTAATATAAGAATATTCTATTACTCTTAAATAGACAGTTTTGTGAGTGTACGTTTGCAACCAAGTGCAATTTTGTCTTTTTTTTTTTTAAACGCTTATTTAGCAAAATTATGGAAACAAAACTTTTTATTATTTTAATTTTATTCTTTTGAGAACCCTCGCGTAACTTTAAAAACTTGCCGTAAGTAAAATTAATCTGTTTCTTGAAAGTAAATGATTTGCAAAGTTATAATGAATTTTATTCAGATACATACGAGTGAAGTTACACTTAAAGTACAAGAATGTTTTTTTGCTTCATAAACTTCATTAAATTGATTAACTTTTTCATTAGTAAAAATCCCCTTTGACTGCAACATTTCGTTGTATTTTAGTGATTTTGATTTAAAAAAAAAGGGAACAAAAAATACATTTAGAACTGTTCAATAAACTAAAAGTTTTTTTCGAAATGCAAATAAGCACGATTTTATACTAGATGTACTGCTTATTGCGTCGTCGGTGCATTTAATATTGTCAACGTTCATCTAAAAATCTTTTGAATGTAACATCGATTAATTTCTACTGGAACGAAAATAGTTACACAAATATAAAGTGTTTTATAAACGATAAAACGTTTAAGAAACATTAATTCAGCATTTGATATGGCATAATCAAATAAAATGTTATAAATATTGGAGAGGCATTTAGCCAAATCAAGATGAAAAAAGCATTTTTATGAACGCTTCATTTGATATCAAAATAGTATAAAATTATTAATAAATAAATAATTACATCAAACATAATTGCACTGTTATAATGGTGAAAGATTATATAGTATCATCATCATAACATATAATCATACTTAATAAATTTGTTCTCTTTCAATAATTCTTTACCTAGATACTAATTTTAATGAGTTCAACAAAATGTATAGTTTGGATAAATATATAACAATGCAGGAAATAATTCAAATAAACTTATCATTCAGTCATTTTTATTCTACACCAAAATGTGTCTCAATTTTCAATATGCAGCACTCATAAATATCATAAATTTTAAATAACAATACTACAATGCGTGGATCGAGTTCATAAATAATTGTTTAAAATTGTAAAACTCGTTGAATTATAAATGATATGTAACGTTTGAGTATGAATAGCACGACAGTTAAAAAAAAGTATTGAATAAAATAACGTGGACATATTTACAGAAATGCATCATGTAGTTATTAAAAGATTTTCATTAATAATGAGTGCTTTGACAAAACTTTATTTACGATGTTTAGAATAATTTATTTAACTAAATATATAGTAAAACTGTATGATTAAATTTGTTCATAAAATCAAATCAATTATGTTTTATTTAAAGTCGATACATTATGAATTATAATTTTAATTTGTAATGAAAATATTGGTGTAGAATTTATATGAATCAACTAACAATCAATCTAATACCTTTCTATAAAAGTGCAATGATATATTATTTATGTTGTTAATAACAATTGAAGAATATTAATTTTATTATAATAATCATGTCAAAACTAATTACTAATTTTGATATCAGATAATTGGAAAATTAAATACTTTTACTATTAGTAATAACGACATTTTTTTCATTTTATAGACATCCCCAAATTACTATAAAATTAACAATATATTGTATGACAATTTTCAAGATTAACATTATTATCTGTGCATTTTTATAAAGCTGTTTTATAAAATTGTTTCAATTTTTCCTTGTTACTTTTACACTTAGAAAAACAGTTTAGTATGATAAGAGTTTTTGTAAAAAAATTATATAAATAATATTTGTTCAAGGGTCTAATAAAATTTTTACATGTTATAAATTTATCTTAAGAAGTGCACTACATTTATAAATACACATATATATTTATAAATTAAAATTTAAAAAATGTTAATTAATATTAAAAAAATTAATGATAAAATAATATATTATACACAATAAAACGATTAAAACTCAACTTATCATTTAAAGTTAAATCTGTGTCATTAAATTTAAAAATATCACAACTATGATATTAATATTTCCAACTAATATAATCAATTAGTATTTCTCAATTTATTTAACAGAGAAATTAATTAAGTGAAGATAATTACTTAATTATTTCAAAATTTAATATGTATTCAGTATAACTAATTGAACTATTCTACTTCTTTAACCCCTTTATATTGGTTAGGTTACTATAAAGCATCATATATAAAATGTATAAAACTACAGTAATTTCAATATAATAAACAACAATTAAGGCATTTCATTTTCACATATATTCATCTTTAACTATCATAAATTTCAAATTTCTAATAAATTTTGCACAATTTACATCAATTAACTGAAAATGGTTTGATATAAAATTTACTCTACTACATATTCCTATTAATGTACCATTAGCACAATCACATATATGAAATATTATAAGATATATAAAAAGGAAAAAAATTTATTTACCCAAAATCTTCTTTGAGATTCAGTTTCATTCAATGGCACACCGAGAAAAACAGAGCGTTACGGCAATACACTTGTAGTTTTGTTCCTGAAATACACGGGGGAAATTTTTTTTCATTCTTATATGATTTTGCATCGACCATCCCAATCCTCTGACATGTTACATAGCTTGGGTTGTGTCGCATCCACAACAATGAGAAATGTTATAAGCACATAACAGACAGATTTCTCTACAATGCATTTGCACGTCTTTCTATAGCAGAGTAAGGTTAAGGTCAACGGAATAAAATTAATTCACTTTACTACGTTTTCCCAGCAAATACGCGAAAGCGTCAAGTGAACCTCTTGTGTAACTGATACATCGTGCGTATGGCTTTTCTCACTTTAGTTAGGTTAGACTTTTGCTACTATAATTGCATACTTACTTTTAACAGTGGAAATGACATAATCCGATTTCTGCTCTTTCAAATTACTGATATTTGTTGGCAATATAATTGACATGATCGGCACTGACCGGCTTCGAGATAAACAATGTGCTGCAATGTGCATCGGTTACGTGCGCACGCGCGTTGGCGCGCACAGCAATGGCACTCTTTCATGCTTTGACTAAGCGCGGGATTATTTGGATAACGTCGCAAGGACTAAACCGTGCAACGCGCTGAAAATATACGAAAATATACCAACGTCGCGCAAAACGAGCTTCGCATCGAAAGAATTTCCCACAAAACCAACTTCCCGCGAAATGTACTTCGCGCCGAATGTACCTTTACCCGAATATTCTGAACGTAGACATCAATAAAGTTACATTTTCAAGAAAAAAATTTATATATTCCTTGCTATTCGAAGAAACGATATTTGTTTACTATCAGCGTCCTTGCTATTTCAAGAATAATGTTTTTATCTTGAAAATATAAGTTTATTGCACTTTAGTAGCAATACATTCGACGAAAAGTTTATTTCGTGTAACGATCGTTCGAGGCGCGACGTTCTTTCTGCGCAATGCAGTTCAGTTCGGTGTACATTTTGGCGCGAAGTTTCATAGAGTTTTTACTAATTTTTTTATGGGACTTTATAATCACCTAACGCGAGTGTTATCATTGATGCAGAACCTGAATTGCAAGCGATTCAAACATTAAAGGTTTGTACGCATTCGTTAACAATTTGTTATTTTAACAAAAAAAGATTTCGCAACTTCTTACGATTAAAGCGCCAAACATATCCGTGCAGAAAATTTTCATGTTAAAGCTAATCATTACAGTCTGGAATAAGTGTTGATTATAACTTTTTTAAAGATTTGTTAAAGTTGTTTGTAATGTTGAATAGGACTGATGGCCTCGTCCCTTTTCATAGCCATTAAAGACAACTACACCAAGGTTAGGTTAGGTTAGATGAAATATTTCTGAGTCTAAGTTTACATTCCATTAATTTACATTCTGAAGTGTTCATTAATACTCTATTTTTCTCAGTGCAAAAGGTAAATTAAACTATTCAATTGATGAAGATAAGTTTATCTCGGAGTTCATTAAAAATTACTGCAAAAATTTCTGCCAATTTTCTTAAACATTTTCAAAGGTATTTTAATTTCTTCTACACAGGAAAGAGATATTAAAAACAAAAACATTATCTTCAATTAGGTTAAAAATAGTTTACATTTTCAAAAAATTAGTAATATTAAAGCTGTTAAAACACTTAAAACCATTTTTTTTTTCTTTTTTTGTATTATATTCAAAACCTAACAGACAATATTTATGTAACATTTCAACAATATATTTTTCTAAAACTGAAAATATTTTATAATATTTAAATCACCCCACAACATTTTTGTAATAATTCACATTTATTTAAAATAAACAGTTCTTTGATATTTTCATATTTTACTTAATATTATAAAATATTATTATATATATTGCATAAACATTTCAAAATATTCATGAAGTATAACATCAATATTGTAAGGCCAATGTTTAAATATTTAGCATATAAGTTAGACAGACATTAACATTTTTGGAATTTATTAAACATTTTTTGCAGATATTTTGTAAATATTCTGTACTATTAAATAACGTTAGGTGTACTCGTGTTAATTTAACTTTTGGTTATTGACATTAAGAAACGTTAAGTTTATTTAAATTTGTTCAAATGTTTGCTCTCCGACAACAGAAGTTATGAAAAGAAAACTTTTTATTTTCAAAAAACAGGAAACGATGCACCTTGAATTACACAAAATTGAGAGGAATCGATACACACAATTCAGACTAAATTGCATTCGTTACAACTATTCACTGATTATAATTCAATTCCATTCTTGAAATCAAGCTTTATGTTTAATAATCTCGCTTATGTTACATGCAGGAAGCTTCAATGTAATCATAACAATATTAACCTTTTTGTTCGCTTCTCGCTACATGAATAAAATTGTACTACCAATTCAGTAGTAATAAAAACTAAACTCTAATGCTTTCACTTCCGATTTTTTTATGCATTGGTCTATCAAATTATAGATCGAATGGATTAGTCACTGAAGCATAAGTAATGTACGAGGTGTGATTGGAAAGTTTTAAAGACTGGTGCCGTCACTGCTCTTGAGAAGGAGCTGGGTTTGCTCGCAGCTGTGGAAGGGGAAGCTTGTCTGTCCTTGAAACATCGTAAAACGATTACCACGACATCTTTGTACAGTGGAGAGTGACATCCTAGTGAGTAAAGATGTAGGATTGGGTTTTTGGAGGATTGTTCATTTTACGCATTGGATAGAAAAAAATGGAGCAACGAGGGTTTGTCAATTTTTTATATAAGACCTGATAATCAGTTTCCAGAATGAATGCACGAGCCAGTTAAAGATTATTATGCAAACATAGTGGCAAAATAGTGACCACCGTTCCTGCTGGCCATTCACGGTTCAAAAACCAATTAAACTATTATGATAGTTTGCAATTTAATGGGCTCTAACCTTGAACTTACACTAAATAAGATGATGATAAAGAAAGAAAACAAATTAAGTCTAAATTGCTATGCAATGCGGTCAATATCAACTTAAGATTTAATCACACATATGACCTATGTGGAAAATTGTCAGATGAAGAAAAACATCTCTAACTTCAGTTTCTCAGATTTGTTTAATTGGATAATTGAAGATTTACAGATGTAATTTGAAAATAAAGACACACTGAAAAAAAAAGAGGTTTGAATCAAACGATATTCGCTACTGTCAACTCCATCGTGAACTTAAATACGCACAACTCCATGCTGAGTTTTAAACAAATGTATGATATTTCTTCAGTCAAGTCATATTGGTGGAGTTCAGTCAACTCCACGAAGAACTTATAACAACTGATATATAATTGAATCAACTCCAAGAGTCTTGATTTCAGAGCTGATTATGGTTTGTTGAAGAAAAACTATAACAAGTACTTGATGAAGTTGATTTTAACGATTATTTTCACTTGTTTTCAGCACAATTCGTTTCACTTTAACAATTATACGTAAGCTCACCGTGGAATTTAAAGTAGCTCATGAATTTTTCTCAGTGCAGAATCATAAGCATAGAAATTTATAGAAGATGAGGATGATATTAGTAAAGTTTGATCTATTCCTACAAGGAAGAAGGTTTATAAAAGATATGAAAGTGACCTTCAGAATCTGCTTTAGATTGTAAAATAAGAAAAATTCTACACTCCACAGCTGTAGGCTCATGAACATGAAACTTTTAGCCAAATTTAAATTACTGATTTGTATCTGTTTCCTGTATTGAATAATTTGCTAAAGGGTTTCAAAGGATTCAAAAGATATTACCAATTTGAAAAAAAGAACTATTATAAAATATTCCCAGAAATGGTCTCAAAAGTGGCAACATCATCAGAGTCAGTGTGTTAAATCAGAAAGGGACGGACTTTGAAGGAGAGGCATCATACAAACTTGAAAGTAATTCCATGCCATTCTGAAATGACGAGTCTTATTTTAAAACTTTTTATTAATTACAGCGTATGCGTGCCGGATATGCGTAATTTTTCAAAATTTAAATTTTACAGTATAATTCGTAAATTTAGGAAAGAGCATAAACATAGAGAGAATTTAATAAATTTCACTTATTTGTCTTGAAAACTGATTTACAATATATTGAAAAGAACTAAGATTATATCCACAGTGTCAAGCGATTTAGTAAAATTGATGAAAAAATTCCTCTATGTACACCGACAAAAAAATGTTTTAAAAAATTGTATTCTTTTTTTTCATTTCGAGGATATAACGGACAAATGTACAAAAATACAATAAAAAATTATAAAATGTATTCATAATATTCGTAAATATTATGATTTTTATCTTATTTATTTTATTTGAATACTTTGTACAATTTTTGATTGTACTTTTTGCAACATTGTCTCTATCATGTCCTCAAATGACAGTGAAAATTTTCCATTTTTTCACATTTGCTCCTCTCGGTGAAGCAACATGTTAACTTTAAAGCAATAATTTATATACACTGTTGATTTACTACTTTGTTGATTATTCACAAATAAATACTCTTGATGGCATACAATTGACGTTATTGGGACTGGAAATGCTTTCATAATTAGTGATAAGGTGAAAGCTGATTCGTTAATTCCAGTAATTTGTCGAAATTTGATAAATTATGGGAATCACATCCCTGCGAGAGTTGACTGTATTTAAACAAAAACATGGAAATTGGGTTGATTATTTCGTTATTTGTTGCAATCAGTAAATACAGTGGTTCGTATTTAATTAACCAAGCTAATCCAATCAACTAGGTTTCAGTTCAATCAATCATAATTCTTGCCGGCGTAGAAATGTTGGTGTATATGCAAACTTGCCCGTGGCATTGCTTTTTACATTAACAAACGTAATGACCTGTAGTAATAAATTGAACGTTCGTATGTTTAAATGCAACTTTAACACGTGATACAAAAGTAATACGTGACACTGGTCTATTTCATTGTTTCATGGGGATTAAGTGTTCCACAAGAAATGAACAATTAGTCATATCTTATCTAAAAGGGATTTACAAAACAAACAAAAGTCTTTCCTAGTTGAGACAATTAAAGTCAAGCAAAGCTGTTACTATATTATACTTCAAACTATGTGCATTATTGGCACTGTGTGTTGCATTTTTCAAATAATAAGTTTCCAAGATCAAAATTTGTTTCCAAAACATGATACAATAGTAAAGTAAAGATTGTTTTTTATTTTATTATATTATATTGTAACAACTTGTATAATTCTCGTAATCTCTTTTAAAATACAAATTAAATATGACAAGTAAACTTTGTCCTCAATTTGATACAGTAAATGATACAATAAAATAATTTTTTATCCAACTTTTTCCTCAATATAAAGACAAATATTTTTAGTCCATTGAAAGTTGTTTAATGAATGGGATTCTTTTATTAGAATAAACAAACGAACACACAAAATTTTTATAAAAATTCAATTCTTCGTTGTTGAATTATTTTGTATGCTAAAAAAAAAACGTTTTTCAAGTTTATTAGTTCAAATCCTGTTTTAGTTATGCGCTTTAAAAGCTGCCATAGATGTCAAGTTTATTTTTATTTATTTAATATCAACGCTTAAAACAAATAAACAATACGATCTTCATATTTTATTAGCACAAAATATTCCCTTTTAAAGTGTAATAGAATTTAAAGCAGCAAATTTAGCAACCACATTTCCATCAAATATTTTTTTTTAATTGAAAATAACAATCAAGTGTTGTAAAAGCGAAACCAATATTTATTTCATTTACATTGAAAAAAGAACCTGTTTTTATAAACTAATTATATTTTTAATTGATTGGAATATCAAAATTGGGATCATTCTGAATATTTGATTTCAAACAAATTTAATCCGTAAAATGTCTTGGCACCTTTGCTTTTGATTTTTTCGAAATTTTCGCACACACGTACGCGCACCGCTAACTATTTATTATATATGAAAATCGACGCTGAAAATAAGTCGAACCTTCTGACGATCATTGTGTTTAGCATGTCGATAACAGAAGCTTTTACTTCGAGTATAATTCAAAACGATTTTGTATGAGATATAAAAATAAATCTCCACTCATTGAACATTACGTCTGTTCCGTTTTAACGCCATCTTCGACAAAAAAAAGAAAAAAATTTCACAGAGACAGTTATGGGAATTGTTAGAACCAGTTGGTCGAATTGCTTTAAAATGTTGTTTACTCCGCTACTTGCAAAAAGAGTCCCAATTAATCTCAAATTGAAATAATACGTCGATGTTTCTCTCGAATTTTAAAGTAATTTATACTTTTGTTTACGCATCGTAATTGAGCCGCGCGATTCGTTTTTGCGAATTATTTTCAAGCTTTCCTTTGAAATGATACACCCATGGGGAAAAAATGTTCACTTTTAAATAACATTTAATTCGTTTCATAATAATATTTTATTTGTTGCAAATTTTTAAATTTTAAACACACCATTGAATTACCTCGATTGAACATTATATGGTAGAAATTGAACTTTTTTTTCACCGGGTCGTTACTTCAAACATTATTTTCACTCAGAATTATCTTATAATTAAGATTTCGTAATAAAATGGGAATTGCGAATATCGATTGGAAGAAATAATTGCCAAAAGTGTATCTAGACTACACTTTTAAAAATGTCATTTTAGAAACAAAATAATTGTATTATTTTAAGTAGAATAGTACACTGAGAGAAATATTATGGAAAATGTCAAATAATTTACAGTAAACGAACCATATCGAGCAGACTTTTATTGTTTTTTCAAAGTTTAGATTAATTTTACACTGAGAGAAATATATGAGTATATTTTACTAAGTGTTTTCGTAAAGTTGTGATATATTATCTTTCTTTTAAATAAATACTAATATTATTTCATATATTACGAATTTTTTATTATTAATT
>JABFPN010007320.1:0-10438 GCA_022817305.1 Leptoteleia sp. ZL-2020
AACCCAGTGGGAAAACCTGCTCCGGGATGCTAGGTCTTGGTGATTTCAGTTTGGGTGCTCAAGCTACATTACGTAGACTTGGTCACCGAAACCGAATAACACCATACCTCCCGTTCACTTAGTTTTTAAGGCGGGCAGACGAACGGCCGGACGATAGCCAAAGCGAGAGCGGGGTCACCCATCCGAGTTACACTCGGGGGAAACTCCGCTCAGCCTCAGCGAGCGCCAGCGCCGCCCGCCTAACCGCCAAACCCTAAGCGTCGGTTGGGCGTATTCATTATTCAACCACTTCCTCAGTTAATAAAGGATGCATTTATGTGAGCAGAATTATCTGTCCTTTATTAACTCAGTGGGTAGTTAAAAAATGAATACTGATGACTGTCATCACTCACAATTTATATATATATGAATGGGATATATAGGGTTATATAAATAAATTTTTCAATATTGAATATTAATTTTAAGACCATTTAATTAAACGTGAAATATTTTATTACAAGCATAATAATTTCCCAAAACTATTCTTTATTCCGCGCAAAAGTCTTCAACTTTTGGCGTTTACAATTTTCTTTTTAATTTTCCGTCCGATTGTCGTCCTGACGTTTATCGCGTTAACAACTTTTGGGGTGGTTGTTACTTCTTCCGAGTCATGGTGATTACCTTTCCAAATCAACTTTCTAATACCCATGTATAAATTGATAAATGAAATTCAATGTCGGGAACTCTACATTGTCGTACACCCAGATCGACCTGTCGATAACAGAATTATCTGTCCTTTATTAACTCAGTGGGTAGTTAAAAAATGAATACTGATGACTGTCATCACTCAAAATTTATATATAAATGAATGGGATATATAGAATTATATAATGAAAATTTTCAATATTGAATATTAATTTTCAAACAATTTAATAAATCGTGAAATATTTTATTACAAGTGTAATAATTGTTCTAAAATTATTCTTTATTCAACGCAAAAGTCTTCAACCTCAAGGTATGGTAATTACCTTTTCCAATCCATATATATCGGATCCCCCCCATCTAACATTTCAATAGCGAATTGCAACATCGGGGACTTTACATTGTTGTACACGTACTCTATCGATAAGTCACATTCTTTTCCACTGAAATCGTCCGATTGCAAATTATGAATCATTACTCCAGCCAAATCGTTTTTCATGACATAATCGACCTGTTGTAGAAAGTACGGTCAACATCTCTTAAACTCTTTTATTATTCTTCTAATGAAAAATTTCTAATTACCACCTTGAACGTACCTTTATCACCTCACTGTCGACATTGTCAAACTGTATTATATGTGAATTATCCTTAATTGCGTAAGGAAGATCATATTTATCCATCCATCTCAGTTCGTATATCCCTTGTTTCAACACCCGACATATCTGATTTTTTCAATAAAATTTTACATTAACAAATGAGGATAAAATAAAAATGATGAATCAAATGTTGTCAGGTAAAAATTTATATATACGACGTATACGTTGATATTTGTGATGATATGATACGATATAACGTAATAGTAACATATATGTTTACATATATGTCACATGTAAGTTCATATATGTGCGAAACTGGTTTCAGAATACAACATATAAACAAATTCTGTTCATTTTTTATTATTTATATCCATGTTTATGTCATCTGGTTGTATGTTCGTTCATCAGTTATGCTATATTTGTGTTATTAAATACGTTACCTCGTTAAACGGTATATATTCTGTTATATTTAAAAACGGGCTTGCTGGTCCTTCTTTATAACAATATTTGTTGAACGGATCATCACGATATCTTAGATTCGCATGACTGTAGGTATACATTTTTCCATGGCACGATATTCCTAGCACAATTTTATCCTTTCCCACAAATTGCTCCATGTAGTCTACAGAACTTTTCTGGAAAGTGAAGGAAAAAATTAATATTTAGCAATACGTCAGTTAATATTACATTTTTCATTGCAATGCATTGATATTTACAATTGTGTCTTTTTGACTTGGACTATACTCTAAAGGAGCGTGCGGATATGTATATTCATTGTACGGTCCATTATAGTCGTACGCTATTAGCCAAATTAGATCGACAGTCTCTCCTATAGTTTTAAGATCGTATCTTTCTCTTAATGCAGCGTGTTGCCCGTTTATCATCGTGGTTAATGTTAAATTTTGTTTTCCCAATTCTTCCTTTAATGCCTGCAATGAAGAATAAATTGTTTAAAATTTAAACACTCGATTTGTAAATGTCAGTATTATGTGATGTAATCGAAGTTAACGTTAATTAATTAATAAATTAAATATCGAAATAAAGAATATAACAACTAAATTAAAATAAATCTTTTTAATTTCGATAATTAGGATTTCAATTCTTCTTTTATTTCTCTTTTAAATTATTTAGCCAGTTTGAATATGATTTTTTTGTTATATATACAAACCTTCAATATTTGATTTAAAGTACTTTTGTCATCATTTCTACAATTACTCCAGTCGAAATTGATTCCATCTAGTAAATAAAATCTAAAACATAAAAAATATTAGTCTTGATAGTTGTAAGTTACAATTGTACTCTATGAAATGTGTTTTAGATGTAACATTTTGTTAATTTGCCCCTTCGTCCTGACAAACAATATCTGTTTACGTTCGTATTATGAAAAACGTTTTATTCTTCAGATATTTCAATGAAACAGGGATTTCGCGTAAACAATTGAATCATTAAAATACAGTCATAAAAAATATTAATTATTTTATAACAAACCTCGCAAAGTTAGCCACATTTTTCGCAAATTTCGTAATTCTTTCAGAAGTTTGACTTATTAGATGAAATATTCTCGGTTTGTTTAAATTATTTATGCTCATAAGCATTTTGCCTCCGGATTTCTTAGGGAGATGGAAGAAGGCATTCCAGTCTAGTAGTTCTAAGAAAAATAATGTTTTAATTTAATATGCGAAAATTAAACATTATTTCAGAATGAAATAAAAAAGTACCCTTAAATGCAAATCTAGTTTCAACTTCAAAAGTCCTTTCATTCACAGTAGCGGCGACGTATACAAGATGGGTGCAAAGATCTGACTTTGTCATATCAGCCATTGTAAAAGCGAGTGATTTATCTTTATACTTTCGAGGCTCCATTGGATCGATGAAACAACCGATTACCTTTTCGGTTTTAACTGGAACATATGAAAATTAACAGAAATTAAGAATTTAAAATTTAATGTAAAGTAAAATTCAATACGATCCAATTCATTTTTTGTGTCTAATTTAACGATTCTCTTTTATTTGCAGACAATCTTACCGTCATTACTATTAATTGGAGGGGACATTTTTATTTTAGAATAACTGTAATTATTATTAAAGAGAGTAATAGGTATGTGTAAATAAAAGTCTATTTTATTTGTCCCATTTTCTACTATGTTTACCATTTTTCTCCTTTTGACAGCTGACAACACTACAGCACACTAAGACCACTAATCCGATAAGGCTTTTTGACTTCATCATTGAAGTTTTAGAGATTCACGGTAGTAAAAGCCCCTTTTATATATACTCTAAGTGTATTTGTCATTTTTATTTTTTGTTTAAAGTATAAAAGTCGTAGACTTGTTTATGTGCTAAATAAATTAAAAGAAATAAATAGTATATTAAACACTCAAATTGTTAATGTGTTACTAATTACAATTTTTTATTGCTCTGTACTGAAAGTGACCTTTTCTGATTTATTTTAAACCTCGTTATCCAAGTCGCTTTTAATTATTAATTTTATCAGCAGTTTATCCCACTATTTGAATAATATTAAGAAACATAATATCGATATGCCATTCTTCCGAGTACAGTAATATTCAAATGATTGCTGTTAAATTTAATAATTAAAAATGTCTTCATTAATGAAATTTATCATAAATAAAAAAAACCTCACGATTCGGCTATTTGAATAACAAAATTATAGTTTAACAAATAACAATTTATGTGTGCATTACCATTTTAAATGCTTAAATTTATTGTGACAAAAAGTAACGTCACACATTATTATACATTGTGGTTTGTTTATTCCCATATCATTTACATACATGGTCAACGCATGTGTAATAAACACTGAGAAAATAGTAATAGTAAAATTGAAAATAATTTATATCAATTTAGGGATATCTCTGAAGAGTGAAAAATTTAACTATTAAAAATATTAAAAAGTATAATTATCAAAGCAATTAGTAGTAATTTTCTACTAATATTTACTATGTGACTTTTAAATTTTACTATTATTAACAGTATAAATAATTGCTTTTCCAATGTATCCTCAAAATGATAAAAAATATTGTAATTTGTGATATATCTTTGTTATCAGTGCATGTGCCATATATACAGCATAGAAAAGTGTTTGTCTGGTTATAGAATAAATTCAATCATCATTTATTCTTGGATTTGTGAACAAACAGCTATTTATGACCTCATTTAAACCCTAAAATACATACCTCTTCCTAAATTCTCCGCATAACTGGGCACAGTAAAAAGACAAAACAATAAGCATATTATCTGGCGTCTATTCTCCATTTTGAATAAAGATAAAAAAAAAATAATATATATTTGGATTTAAATATAGGCAAGAATAGAGATGCGATAAAAATTGAAAGACAGATATAGTTTGTCGTTGCAAGAAAAGCGGTTATCAACACGATTATTATTATCAGCACAAGCCTAAAACTCTTTTTTTGTGCACAAACCAAAATTTTACTTTGAAATATAAATCGAAACCATGGGCGTATTCATTATTCGACCACTCCCTCTTGGCGTATTCGAAAAATGACATTATAATATTTTGTGAGAATTTGTCTCTTTTCTTTTTCATTTAATGATAACTTGAAAGAGAGAAATGAAACATCAATAATATTTTCTGAAAATCATTTCCGAATACGCCATCTGTTAACATGGGATACATTTATGTGAGCAGAATTATCTGTCCTTTATTAACTCAGTGGGTAGTTGAAAAATGAATACTGATGACTGTCATCACTCACAATTTACATATAGATGAATGGGATATATAGGGTTATATAAATAAATTTTTCAATATTGAATATTAATTTTAAGACAATTTAATTAAACGTGAAATATTTTATTACAAGCATAATAATTTCCCAAAACTATTCTTTGGGTGCTTCCGGAATGTCTCTTGCAGTGCAGAATCTGCACTGCAAGAGACATACCGGAAGTACCCTTTATTCCGCGCAAAAGTCTTCAACTTGGCGTTTACAGTTTTTTTTTTTAATTTTCAGTACGATTGTCGTCCTGACGTTTATCGCGCTAACAACTTTTGGGGTGGTTGTTACTTCTTCCGAGGCAAGGTGATTACCTTATCCAATCTTCTTTCCAATTCTCATGTATCATTTGATAAATGAATTGCAATGTCGGGAACTTTACATTGTTGTACAGGTGGGACATCGATCTGTCACATTCTTTTCCACTGAAATCGTCCGCTTGCAAATTATAAATCATTACTCCAGCCAAATCGTTCTGCTTAATAAACGCGACCTGTTGTCAAAAGTACAAAAGTTAGTATCTCTTAAAGTCAATTATTCTTCAAATTAAACATTTTGGAAATTATCTACCCACTTACTACCTTCCCCCCTCCTAATATGGGTTTAAAACACCAAAATACCTTCCAAATAATATACCTTATAAAATTCACTGTCGACATTGTCAAATTGCATTAAATGTGAATTATCCTTAGTCGCGTAAGGAAGAGCATAATCAAGAAACCACCACAGAGTGTAGATCCCTTCCCTCACCGCTCGACAAACCTGAAATTTTGCAGAAAATTTTATATTGACAAATGTGGATAAAATAAAAGTGATGAATCAAATGTTCCCTAGTAAACATTTATATATGCGACGTACACGTTGATATTTGTAATGATATACAGTCGACTTCCACACATTTGCTGTTTTCGGGACCGGAAACATTCACACATTTTCTGTTCCGGTGAAGAAACTGATTGGTTGAAATAAAAGGTTGGCAGAAACTGATTGGCAGTTCCAGTCCGTAAACAGCAAATGTGTGAAAGAAAAAGCAGAAAATGTGTGGAAGAAAAAATAAGTGAATGACAAATGTGTGGAAGTCGACTGTAATGTAATATTAACATCTGTGTTTACATATATGCCACATATATGCCACATATATGTATCAAACTTGTTTAAGAAGACAAAATGTAAAGAAATTTTGTTCATTTTTTGTTATTTATATCCATTTTTATGTCATCTGGATGTATGTTCGTACTTCAGTTATACCATATTTGTGTCGTCAAATACGTTACCTCGTTAAATGGTATATAATCTCTTAATTTTAAATACGGGCTTCCTGGTCCTTCTTTATAACAATATTTATTGAACGCATCAACACCAGGTACCAGATTCGCATGACTGAAAGTATATATTTTTCCATGGCACGATATTCCTATTGCAATTTTATCCTTGCTCACAAATTGCTTCATATAGTTTACAGAACTTTCCTGAAAAGTTAAGTAAAAAGTTAATATTCACGTATCTTTTGCACAGAAATTTGATATAATGCAATGAGAAGTGTAAAGATTATCGTCTTTGCAAACTCGAATATTGATACGTGTCATATGTAAGAATGATAATTAATAATAAAATAAAATAACAATTTCAACAAATTGTTTTTGATATTCTAATCAGAACTTCTATTCAGAATCACTTAAAATTCATGAGTTAATATTACATTTTTCATTGCATCGCATTAATACTTACAATCGTGTTTTCTTTACTTGGACTATAATGTAAAGAGGCATACGGATATGTATATTGGTTGTACGGACCATTATAGTCGTAAGCTATTAGCCAAATTAGATCGACAGTCTCTCCTATAGTTTTAAGATCGTATCTTTCTTTTAATGCAGTGGAGTGTCCGTTTATCATCGCCGTTAATATTAAATTGTATTTCCTCAATTCTTCCTTTAATGCCTGTAATGAAGAATAAATTGTTTAACATTAAAACACTCGTCTTTTCGATTTCAATTCTTCTTTTATTTATCTTTTAAATTATTTAACCAGTTTGAATATGATTTTCGTTTAATATATACAAACCTTCAGTATTCGACTTAAAGTACTTTTGTCATCACTTCTACAATTACTCCAGTTGAAATTGATTCCATCTAGTTTTTTAATTCTAAAACATAAAAAATATTGGTCTTGATAGTTGTAAGTTACAATTGCACTCTATGAAATGTTTTTTAGATATAACGTTTTGTTAATTTGCCCCTTCGTCCTGACAAACAATATCTGTTTAAGTTTCTATTATGAATAATATTTTATTCTTCAGATATTTCAATGAAACAGGGATTTCGCGATAATAATTTAATCATTATAATATAGTCACAAAAAATATTAATTATTTTACAACACACCTTGCAAATTTGGCCACATTTTTTGCAAATTTCTCAATTCCTTCAGAAGTTTGACTTATTAGATGAAAGATTTCCGGTTTCTTTAAATTATTTATGCTCATAAGCATTTTGCCTCGGGGGTTCTTCCGGAGCTTGAGGAAGGCATTCCAGTCTTGTTCTAAAAAAAATAATGTTTTAATTTAACAGGCGAAATTTATACATTATATCGCAATGAAATAAAAAAAGTACCTTCAATTGCAAATCTAGTTTCAACTTCAAAAGTCCTTTCATTCACAGTAGCGGCGACGTATACAAGATGGGTGCAAAGTTCTGACTTTGTCATATCAGCCATTGTAAATGCGAGTGATTTGTCTGTATACTTTCGAGGCTCCATTGGATCGATGAAACAACCGATTACCTTCTTGGTTTTAACTGGAACATATGAAAATTAAGAGAAATTAAGAATTTAAAAATTAAAGTAAAGTAAAATTCAATACGATCCATTTCATTTTTTGAATCTAATTTAACGATTCTCTTTTATTTGCAGACAATCTTACCGTCATTACTATTAATTGGAGGGGTTATTTTTATTTTAGAATAACTGTAATTATTATTAAAGAGAGTACTAGGTATGTGTAAATAAAAGTCTTATTATTTGTCCCATTTTCTAGTATGTTTACCATTTTGCTCCTGTTGACAGCTGACAACACTGCAGCACACTAAGACCACTAATCCGAAAAGGCTTTTTGACTTCATCGTTGAAGTTTTACAGATTCACAGTGGTATAAACCCCTTTTATATAAGCTCTAAGTGCAATTGTCATTTTTATTTTTTGTTTACAGTATAATAGTCGTATACTTATTTATGTGCTAAATAAATTAAATGAAATAAATAGTATATTAAACACTCAAATTGTTAATGTGTTACTAACTACAATTCTTTATTACTCTGTACTGAACGTGACCTTTTCTGATTTATTTTAAACCTCGTTATTCAAGTCACTTATAATTATTAATTTTATCAGCAGTTTATCCCACTATTTGAATAATATTAAGAAACATAATATCGACATGCCTTTGTTCCGAGTACAGTAATATTCAAATGATTGCTGTTAAATTTAATAATTAAAAATGCCTTTAGTAATGAAATTTATCGTAAATAAGAAAACCTCACGATTCGCTTATTTGAATAACAAAATTATAGTTTAACAAATAACAATTTAAATGCGCAATGTATTATTTATTTGTTAAATGTGCAATATATAATTGTATTCTACCAATCCTGCAAGTAAAAGTGTACTCAAGTCATCCCTAATAGCAAGAAATATTCCAGAATATTCCAAAAATATTTCTCAAAAATATTCCTATGTCCGCTACAGAAATATTTATGGTACATTTCTGGCATATTAAAAAAACACAAATCTCCCAAGAATATTCCAGAAATATTCCTGGAGCCGGACATTAGAATATTTCCTTGGTATATTCAGAATATTTTCAGAATGTACCAAAAATATTCTTTGCTGTTAGGGATGTTCTATTGTAAATCCAAGTTGAAATTTTAAATTCTTTACCAGAACTGATCCTTCTTAACGTTTTGAAATACTATAACTCGATATATTATTTTTTCGTCAATTGTAATATAAATATATTTTATCTTCCAGGTAAACCATTAAGTAACAAAGAATATTCATACTTTAATAGATTTTGTTACAAACTTAGAGATTTGTCTGAAAATCTTACACTCAGTAAAAAATCCGGTAATCGCTAATGCATATATGAATTTGGATTTGGAATCAAATGTATAAAGGATGTACTTATGTGAACAGAATTATCTGTCCTTTATTAACTCAGTGGGTGGTTGAATGATGAATACTGATGACCGTCACCCCTCACAATTTATATATAAATGAATGGGATATATAGGATTATATACTGAAATTTATCAATATTGAATATTAATTTTAAGACAGTTTAATTAAACGTGGAATATTTTATTACAAGTGTAGTAATTTTCATAAAATTATTCTTTATTCTCTCTTCAACTTTTGGCTTTTACAATTTGACGTTTATCGCTTTAACAACTTATGGGGTGGTAAAAAAAAATAAAAACGGTGGTAAAATGGGCAGGGTAATTACATTTTCGAATCACTAAATATCCAATCCTGATGTAACATTAAACTGTCATAAATGAATTGCAATATCGGGAACTTTACATTGTTATACTTGTAGGACATCGATCTGTCACATTCTTTTCCACTGAAATCGTCCGCTTGCAAATTATGAATCATTACTCCAGCCAAATCGTTCTTCTTAACATACCGGACCTGTTGTAGAAAGTACGGTTAGTATCTCTTAAAGTCAATTATTCTTCAAATTAAAATTGTTTAACCACCACGGTGATGTACCTTATAAAACACACTGTGGACATCGTCAAATTGGATTAAATTTGATTTATCCTTAATCGCGTAAGGAATTTCATATTCATCGCTCCATCTCAGTTCGTATATCCCTTGTTTCACCACCCGACAAATCTGAAATTTTTAATAATATTTTATATTAACATATGGAAATAAAACAAAAGTTAAGAAATAAATGTTCCCAAGTAAAAATGTATATATGCGATGTATACGTTGATATTTGTAATGATATAACATAATAGTAAAATATATGTTTACATATATGGTACATGTATGTTCATATATGTGTCAAACTTGTTTCAGAATACCAAAATATAAACAAATTTTCTTCGTTTTTTGTTACTTATATCCATTTTTATGTCATCTGGATGTATATAAACGACAAAACTACTTATTCCAAATAATTATAAACATTCCAGGATAAAAATTTACGTACACTGAGAAAAAAGTTGGGATAAAAATTATTATACTAAATGTAAAAATGGGGACAAATCACTTCTTCTTGTCTTAGTTAATATACAGTTTAAAAGAGGTTATAAGAAAAATGAACATTTTTATTATACTCTATCATAGTAACTTGTACAATACTGATAATCTCTTTTAAAATGTATTTTAAATATG
>JABFPN010007321.1:0-10435 GCA_022817305.1 Leptoteleia sp. ZL-2020
CAATATTTATATATTAATGTATATTGAATTATAAATTTTTGCAGTTACTACTGGTGCACTTCGAGCAACGACTCAGTGCTAAAGACGCAATGTCCCATCCTTGGCTTCTGGAAAACCGAAGAGTCGAACGGGACGAGTTAATTATGCAAATGCAAAATCTGTGTTCCTTTAGATGATGCGCTCTCTTGACTCCACCAACTTTGTAAAAATGTATATATGTATAAATTATAAAGTTTTATATTGTGAAATAAATATTATATAATTCATTATATTTGTGTCAGGATTTTTTTAATTTACTAGATGATTTTTTTGTTCTGCCTCTGTCCTTCTGTTTTTTCTAATAGCTTGTATAAAGTATTATTTTATTATTTATATATATTATTAATATATCTATTACTTACTTTTAAATTAACGTAATAATAATTATGTTCAAAATTTCAATCTTAAAAATTGATCATCAAAACTTATTTATTATTTATTATTAAAATAAAAATACTTCCGAACATATAAATGAAGCAACGTTGTCACACTGTAACGTTGCGGAATCGATATATAAGCGAAGAATTAACGAAACAAAAATGAAGTGAAAACGAAGCGAAAACTTAACGAGACGAAAATGAAATGAAACGTAAGCGAGAGCAAAATGCCGCTCCAGGTCCAAGCCTGTGATGCGGGGAAACCACACGGGAGAAAGCCCGCCTCGGAACGCCCCGGTGTCTGAAGTGTTCTAATTCCGCAGTGTGAATCACGCTGGGCGTAGTATCATGTGACCCGAACCCTGGGGCTTCTTGAAAACTCCTCCCGCTCCACCTAACTGGTTACAATTGCGTGGTGGGAAAACACCGCCGCTAAAAGTAATCCGCCATCTACCGGTTTCCGGTGTGGGTCGGAGTCGCGCGAAAAGTTATTTCGTATCTCTTATATCCGTTTCGTGTCAAGTCTCGAGCTGTTGAGGTTAGTTTTGAAACCCGGTTGAAACATTTCGGAAGTATTGCAATCATTCGATCATCTTACTTTTGCTGTTTCTTTTGGGTTTAAAGGGCATTAATGACTCATAGCGTTAGTCTTTGGTCGGTTCTGTCAGGTTCTGTAGTTCCGGAACCTAGTATAGAACCGGCTCAATTATGTGTATTGAATGTACACTGTACACTTATTTTGTTCAGAGTACACATTCCTTTTTTATTAATAAAATAATAGATAAATGTATTTATCATACAAAGAGAAATACACATAATGCAGCTGGTTCTGGAGTAGGTTCCGGGACTACAGAACCTTACAGAACCGGCCAAGGAAAAACGCTAAAAGACATAACAGCGGATATCGTACTAAATAATATCAAACCCCATCGCAGACACGTTATTTTTAAATTTTAAGAAATCACGTAGGTATTTAATGTGATATATGTTTATTTAGATTTTTAATTACTTTTATTCATTTTAAGTTTCTTTCGGTGTTAATATTCAAATTATTTTATTTTAACATTATTAATCTTATTCATGGGTGTATTTTTTTTACAATATTCTTTAATGATTTTTATTTTTCAGATAACAAATATACAACAAGTTGTCCCACACCATTAATCAAACGCTTGAATTATTAGAAACTTCAGATACGAGTGATGAAGAATTTCAGTTTTTATATGAGAATCGAGAAACTGTAGGAGAATGTCCCAATCAGCACATAATATTCGTAGATTATCCCATGAATATTATTTTAATATTAAAGTATTACTCTAGGTACATATTACGATTATTTTAATGTTCCAGGGTTATTTTATTTTTAATCAAGTGTAACAAAATTAATAAACGAAAAAAAATGTATCTATATTAAACTCAATCCACATCCGGCAAATTTGAAGCCCCGTGTCCTTACCACTGTGCTATAAAGACTTGTATAAAGTTTAATGTTATCAGTAGTTTATGATCAACAGAAAGTTATCCATGAATGAATATAAATTTCTAATAAAGTTTATGCTTTCAGATGACATTATAGCTCAGTGGTGAGCATGCGAGACCTCTAATCTATAGAAAGTTGGTTCAATCCTACATGATTTATTTTTTTTAAACTTTTAAAAATATACCAAAAATATTAAAATAATATCCCTGGGTTATTAAATTAACATTCTACGAATATTAAAATAATATTCCACAAACATTGAAATGATATTCTACGAATATTAAAACAATATTATAGGAATATTATTTCCAAGCGGACATTTAACATTCGTAGTATGTACCTAGAATATTATATAATATTCTAGAAATATAATTTTAATATCATTTTCATATTTTAGGAATATTAATAGAATATTAGATAATATTAAATGATATTATACGCTGATAGGGGTATAAACTTTTTAAATTGAGAATGCCTTGGCTTCGGCGATTAGACAAGACTAATTTGAATTCATTAATGAAATAATGTACAAGATTTTTATTCAGGAGGAATTCAGCCATAAATGTCCTATTTGGAAAGTTAAAAGGATCACTGCTATTTTCTTAAAACCTGTTTTAACAACTGTAATTGCCTACGCTGCTTTTCCTCTTCTTCACTGTGCAACGCTTGCATTATTGCATACATCTATGAAGCATATTTAAAAATATTTCATTAGAGTACTAAAAATATTGCATTCATAAAGTACTACGTAAATTACTTTCATTAATTTAATTTTGCTATCGGGCTAATAATTTGCTAATCAAGCTCGTAAATTATATTCTTTGAACCATGATCATTTACTGCAATTTTCAGATATTAAAAATATGTACTGTTAACTTAACATATAGCTTGAGATTAATAAAATAAATAGAATATTGTATAATTTGTTTAATACTCTTCATATGAAATAATGTTAAAATGAAACATAATTATTTTGAATTAAACCCTAATAGCACTTAATGTTTATGAAAAATGTTATCAATATTTTTTCAAAATATTAAAATATTTAATGAATATTTAAATATCAGTAAAATAATATTGTACACAGTATTTAGTATAATTATTTGAAAGAATTTGTGACAAATAACAAATATTTATCAGAGAAAATTTAGATATTCAGGGAAATATTTTCTATAAATATTTTATAAATATGTGGTGGTGTTATTAGGGAAAATTACAGTAACAGTATAACAATTAATAATTTATTATTATATTGGAATTTTATGTCTGTAATGAAACTTATAAACAATAACAATTACAGAAAATTGATAAATAAATTAATTTTTATTGAATTATTACACTTACTTCTGTGGTTTTCCTAATTTTCTTTTTATCCAACGCAACAATAACAAATTATAAAGTGTTTAAAATTTAATTTCAATTTTGAAAGTTATTAATTGGCTTTTACGATCATAACCTTCCACTTGATCAAATGTCATAACATAAATGATGCGTTGCCGCGTCCTCGCTTTGTAGGGACTATTCTAAATTGGAAGGAAATTAAATTCAATTTAAATTTAAAATAAATTTAAATTAAATATAGCATAAATTTTATTATATATTTATAATATTATTATAATATTATTATAATAGACCTCTAACACAAATGAAATCTATATAATCCATATATGTCCTCGTAACAATTTCATACAAATACCAACATTCATTTATAGACATAAAATCTGAGAGAAAACGTGTTGAAAAAATTGTCTTAAAAAAAAACTACCGAAATAACATTGATTTAATATTGACATTTTTGTGGATGATTAATTGTTGCAGGATTAAATAAATTAGGATATGAACGAATAATAATGCTGCATTATACTTACTAACTCAGTTGACAGTTCCCGAATTAAATCGTCCCTATTTTCAACGGCTGATTTTTTATTCCATTTAAAGGCTTTTAATTCCAAGTTGATCAATCCTCCAGAAATAATGCCAGATGTATACTATATATACTACATTCCCAGCATTGTTCGAGAATTTTTTCTTTTTTACAAAATTGAGAAACGGCAAGGTTTCAAGAAAATGTTTATAATATTAAAATAATATTTCTAAAATGTAATGAGGGAGAATTATGGTATTTATTAAAACTGTTTGACATATCTTTAAAATGTTGTCAACATTACATGAATATGAATACAATAGTAAATAATATTAAAAAATATTATTCGGTATTAGGGCAGAACGGCACTCGGATTTGTAGATCAACCAAATATTTATATTTCGACGTGTTCGGAAATGATGTTCAAAAAATATTATAGATGTTTCATTTAAATCTTTCAAATTATCATAACTTTCTTTTTATATTATATATAAAACTTATATATAAAATTAAACTTAAACTATAAAAGACACTAACAGCAGTCTCTAAATATCTTAATAATGTTCTTAATTTTGGAAATTTAATGTTTAATATAATTGATCGTTACAGAATTATCATCTTTTTTCTTTTACAACACATTTTTGTAGTCAAAGTTTACTTCAAATAATTATCTTTATACAATTATAACATACTTTACACGTTGTTACTCTTCACTTTCCTCAAAATACAAAATTTCAGTAAATACTTGGTTTCGCCTCATTAAACTACCTGCTTTTTTTTTAGTAGGTAGAATCAGTTAAAGTGGAAGGTGTTTGCTTACAGCACGTTTCATTGTCATTTAAAGAATCATATTAGAATAAATTTAAAAGTAAAACAGTTAAAAAGAAGTAGTCTATCGGATGATGAAATAAGTACTACTAAATACTGACAAATAAGCGCACTAGTTTATTATCAATTAAATGTTCACACTACAAAAATAGTTGAAAACATGTCGTGAAACGAAAAAAAGTAGAGTACATTTTTCTTACAAATCTAATTACATTAAAATAAGCCATATGATTATACGGAGCCTTTGAGTTCCAAACAAACAGCTTTTTAGATACAAGGTGCGACATCAATTTGGCATGACGTAACTCCAGCTTGGGATGTCAAACATCCAACCACAAATTATTAAACCACTGTTTCTTTAGATTTACTCCTTAATCTTGTTCTTACTTTTAATAAATCGGTTAAAGTATATTTATTGTTAATTTTAACATTTTGTGTACAAAAAAAAGGTCAGGGGAACGCTGCGAAAGAAAAAAGAACTGGAAAGGTACAATTAAGCAAGAAAAAAAAAATAAAAATATAAAAGAAAAAGTGATATTGTAGGTACAATAATGATTGTTCTTCTGATAGAAATGTTTGTTGTTTTTAACTTATTGCGTCACATTGTGACAAATACTAAATTGTGCAGGAAAGAAAACAACATCGCTACTCTGGATCCGCTTGTGTGGAACCTTTGTCGTCATGGTTTGAACTGTGCCAAGTTAATCTCTCTTCGTAAAAACGAATCACAATTTGTGGGCACTTTTCATTCGCTTCTTTAGCGGCCACTAAATCCGCATCATCCGTGCCCTTCCATTTCATTAAGAACATTAATTCGCCACTGGAATCAGTTGCGCCAATGATACCTTCGGGCTCCAAGTTTCTCCCAAATCCTACAACATCAACTTTTATTAGCGATCGATATCTTCGTTACAAATTATCAGGAGATAATACAAAAATACCTATACTTAATACATCGAATGTGTTGTAAATTTTTATGCACGTTATTTCTAAACATTTGTTGTTGTTAATAGCTATTTATGCACCAATTTTATGATTTGTAATCACACCAGATGTAGATTTTCGCGAATTATCCTCGGTGCATAAATAGCAATATTGTTAATTTTACATCTTTTACATTTATTTGTGCAATATCAACAACTTTTCATTGCTTTAATTCTGTAATGAAACATTGAAACACTAAACATGCAGACAAATTTTGCTAGTTAAATATAAAAAACAAAAATACAACGAATATATGTTTGCAAGGTGCTTTTCCATTGAATTTTCATGTTTTTTTTTTCTTTTCATTTTATTTTGTCTCATTGGTTTCACTCACCTGAAACCAACATAAGTTTAAATCTAGGCTTCGTTGCATTTTCAAGATAACTTAAAACGTCATCTGACAAACGCAAGAATTGCAAATTATTAAAATTTAATTATTCCTTATATAAACATTTCTATTTTAATTGATTTTCTATTCTACTAATTCATTATTATGAATTGTAACAAAAAGTTGATTCGTACCTTCAGCTTTTTTTTCTTCTTGAGCCTTTCTTTTAGCCTGCGTCGGAGTAGGAGTGGACGTACTTTTTCGCTTCTTCTGTTCTTTCTCCTCGTATTTTTTTCCGGCAGACGCTGCTTCTTTCTTTTTGCGCTGTTCTTCAAACTGAGCAATTAAATCTGGACAATCCAGATTTTCTTCGGGTTCCCATGTGTTTTCTTCATGGGAATAACCCTTCCACTTTAGGAAGTACTCCACCTTTTGCCAAAACCGTTTATATTACTTTTTTGTCATTAATAATAAAAATAATATGTATATGTATATATATATATATAAACTATATTTTTTTTGATGTCTATATACCTTCCCTTTCACCACTCTTCTGTCCAAGACTTTCTCTACGCTAAATTCCTCCTCTGTTTCACCTTCAGTTACGCTATTATCTTTTGATTTGCTCATTGTAATGAAATCTGCAAATAAAAATATGCATAAATTCTCTTATTCAATGTAAATTTTAATAAACATTATTGGGTTTTAAAAGCAAAAACGTCAGCATAAAATGTTTTTTTTTTTTAATTGAAACAATCAGTTTTATCCAAGTTTATGAAGTTTATTTGATGTTTATCTCAAACAAATTTATAAACAGTAAACTTGTATCACATTTTTTTCAGCGTATACACAGATAACATTATATTACGCTAATATTATTATATAGTAATATTATATATTAGGATATTCAATAAAAATACAGTAAATAAATTAAAAATTATTCCATGGGGTGTTTAAAAAAAACTGAATAAAAATATTATTAAAAACATTGTTGAAAAGAAAAAAATTGTATCATATTTTGCTAGGTTATATATAAATTAAATTTAATATATCAAATCATAAAAAAATAATTTATTTAAAAAGAGGAAATCCTGTTTCGTTGTATAAAAATAATAAACACACAATTATTCCAAGAAATGAGAAAGACAACAAATTCAACAGTTTTAGTTAAAATTAAAACAAAAAGAAGGGAAAAAAATACGACGGAATAATATAATATTATTGAGGTGAAACATCACTAGTTAGCCAATTCAAAATGAGCATAACATCAAAAGGAATATATATTTTTAAATCATAATATTTTATGAAACAATTTCCAAAATTTAGCAATCTGAGAAGAGTTGCAATACGTAAAAACTAATTTAAAACATTCTAAACTTGTTTAATTGTGTACATACGTTACGTTTTTCTTAAATGAATTTCTACTTTACAATATATTTATAGATATGTATGCTTAACCTTATAATATATAAGTATTTTTCCTATCATTATGGAGGTCATATTCATGTTTGCTATCCAGTGACATTTCACCTCAAGTTGCATTTTTATATACAATTTTAACTTTAATAATAAAGTTTGATTAAATAATTGGCGTTATTGAATTATTTTACTTTTATTTATTCATACTAGATATTGTATTAATAAAATTATTATTTATTATACATTATTTCACTACCTATTACAGTATTTATCATTATATATTATAATTATTCATTATTATTTACTTTTACACTTAATTTATTTGTATTATATATAACTAATAAATATAAAAAAAAATATTTCCCTGCAAGGTTCCAATGAATTATTTTGTAGATTCATAAAATATTGAAAGCTAAAGATAATTAATAATGAATAAAACCAATAGGACACGAAATTGAAAATATAGATGTATGTAAATAAAAGCACGTAGCTAGGTACTGCGAATAACATCAAATAATTGCACCCGATGATATGAATAAAAATGTAAAATATGTCATTAAAAGATTCTAAAGTCAACAAAAGTTTTCAATCAAATTAATTGTTCTCGTGCCAAAAAAAAAAAAAACGATAAAAATAGTGACGTCAAAATCACTTTACCTCGCTTTGGAAAACCGAACGAATCACCCCAAAAGAAATACTAACGAAATGTTTCAACCGGGTTTCAAAACTAACCTCAACAGTTCGAGACTTCGCACGAAACGGATGTAAGAGATGGAAGATAACTTTTCGCGCGGCTCAGACCCACACCGGAAACCGATAGATGGCGATTACAGAAGTAAGTGATAAAAAAAAGCAGCGTGTTACTGTGCGAGAAAACGATGAACGAGTGCGAATTCAATGCTCGCGAAATAAGCGACTTTTTCCAAGACGACAAGTCATAACTGCGTTTTCATGGGGTGCAAATATCTATAAGTCCAATGAGTAAACTTTTTTCTTTACGCCGATTCCAGCGACATATGAAGTTAGTACCAACGAACTAACTAACAGCGGCAAATTTAAATGTAATTCTTAATTCATCAGTACTATTTAACATTGAAAATAAGAAAAAAAATTAAAAATAAAATTTCTTGAAGTAATTGTGTGTGTTTTACACTACTATTTGAATAAATTAAATGGTTATAATAAATAAGTTTAACTATATCACAATTAATAAAACTATTTCATTATTTAAATTAAAACATGCCTCTGTGCAAAAATTATAAATTAAATATGTTATTATGTAATTAGGAAGGATTTTTGATTTGTGTACGTTGTAAATCTGACACAAAATTGTGAGGATAACAGTTCTTATTCCATACCACTTGAGTGTAACACTCATAAGATGATGTTTGGTGTCTAAAGTCAGGGTATAGGTTTTTTTTTAAAAAAAAGATTCTTTTTTCATTATTATTAATGTATTAAGAATACCAGGAGCAATATTATGCCCTGTAAAAAATATTAATATTGATCAGAATAGAATAAAATTGAGAATATTCAGTTCGGTCAAGCAAGTTTTTGAAATTGAAAGTATCTATTTTTCATTCAGGGATTTCAGTTTATAGTATTTGTATTCTCTAAATGGAATCAATAGCTATTAAGGTAATGTGTAAAGTATATATTTAATTGAACTAAATTTATGCAATTTAAATAATATATGTAATTTACATACTTAATATATGATAATTATATTAATATATTAATAAGGTATATAAATATAAATTTATATATTGTATAAACATCAAAATGTGTAATTATATATAATTACATATTTAATATATAATAAAAAAAATGAAATAAATGTAACTTCAATAAACAATTTAAATTACAATCTAAAAAAAATAAATATAGATACTTTCAAAAGGGTAAAAATAAAACAAACAAAAGAATTAAAATAATAGTTTCATTCCCAGAAAATTAGAAATTAATAAAAATAATTAAAGTGCACAAATATTTATTGAAACTTTATTATTTGCATAAAAATGTATAAATCATTTGAGAAATATGATAAACTTTAAAAAGTTTCAAAAATAAATTAATAAGAATTTTAGAAATGACAATGATTAAAATGTTTTAATATAGATTTGTGGTCAATTTTTTTTATCTCCCGTTTAATGGGTTCTTCGGTTGCACAAACTCATCACAAAGTAAGTATAATCTTATACATTATATTATGCTTTATATGATTTAATTGTTATCATACCAGACAAAAAAAAAACAATAAAAATATTGACGCCAAAATTACTTTACCTTGCCTTGAAAAACCGAACGATTCACCTCAAAAGAAATACTCGCAAAATATTTCACCGGGGTTTCAAAATTAACCTCAACAACTCGAGACTTCGCACAAAACGGATAAAAGAGATGGGAGATAACTTTTCGCGCGGCTTAGACCCACGCCGGAAACCTAAAGATGGCGGATTACGGGGAGTAGTCGCGAAAAAAGCAGAGTATTATTGCGCGAAAAAGCAAAGAACAAGTGCGAATGCAATGCACGCGGAATAAACGACTTTTTTCCCAAGACGACAAGTCGTAACACTCGTAACCGAAAGCCGCAACGCAATCCAAAATGGTGGCGTGGCAGCCGGGATTTTGTAGTCGATTTTGCGGTTTATTGGCGGTATCGGTCGCGTTCGCCGATAACGCGCGAATACTTCACGTCGGCGAGTCGCGACTCGCACCGCGATTATTTGTTCGTTAATTATTTACCTGTTCTTCGAGTATTCCAACAGTTAATATTCCTATAAACTCAACTTCAATTGTACAGTGTACACAGCGTCGTCTTTTGTTGTGTAGATACTGGTAGATACCGCGTAAACATACAGTACTGCCAATATTTCAACGCTAATAATGATACTAAGGGTGCTTCCGAGGTGTCTATTGCAGGACAGAATCTGCGCTGCAATAGCGTTTTTCTAGGAATTTTTAAGTTGCCAATCGTATCAATAGTAGTATATAGTGTGTTTAGGTTTATTAATTACTAAATTTATATTGCGGATGAACATACAACAACGTTGTTTTGTTTACAAATGAATAATTAATAATTAATAAATATTATTAATAATATTTTCGAGGTTATC
>JABFPN010007322.1:0-10435 GCA_022817305.1 Leptoteleia sp. ZL-2020
ACGTTCTCTCCAGAACGTTTGGTGTGCAAGTGTTCTGTGGGGAACGCTTTAATTTTTTTCAGAACGTTTTATTGCCGTTCCCGTTCTTTTCGGAACGCTTGAAGAACGCCTGTTTTTACAGTGAAGTATGCAGCCGTGCACTGAGAGAAATGAAATAGTATATTTATCAATAAATTCTGGGGTATTGAACCTATATGTACTCTGTAGGTGTAACTATAAACATAGAATACTATACAATGTGTATAGAAAAAATTCCCAAAAATTATAAGTTATACACATACAAAGAACGTATAGGTTCAGTATTCCAGAATTTATTGCTAAATGTGCTATTTATTTTTCTCGGTGTGTAAGCAAAGTTTATGACGAATAAGTCGGAGTACACTTTTAATTATTCTCGTTTAAAATTATGCGCGGAAGACGTTTCCATTATTTTTGTCAGAGTACAAATATAATATGTTATGTTGATGGATACTTCAGTTAATCTTGTTACGAGAAGAATTCTACAATTAGGAGCCGTCTTCCAAGTCTTAAACTAAAATTAGGACTTTAGCTTGTAGAGTTCTTTTATTTTGTTGTTTTCATTCTTGATTATTTTATTCACGTATTATAGATATAATATAATTTTATGTACGTCGAAAAATGAAAAGTGTTTATTAAAAAAAATTATTATTGCAACTGCTGTGAAAAATAAATGTACATTGAAATTCGAAATAAATGTATATCACGATGCTTTTATAAATTATTCACATCGTGAACTGATTTGCATATATTTCTAAAAATATAATGTTTAAAATCTTACATTTCATTTAAATATATTTCTATGTTTATTCCTTAATGCGTGAATTCTATAAAAATAAATATGGAATCCAAGTATAAAACGTTGTTGATATTAAAATGGTGAACAATATTTGGTATTTATACTGAAGGGTAAATTAATGAAACGTAACATTTGAAAGGGCATTTAAAAATCGAATGAAATAGAAAACAAAACAAAATCTATTAAAAACGTTTTTTCTTCGTTCCAGAAAATATTTTTAGAATAGGATCAAATATTTGTTTAGAAAGAGTTTTTAGTCCATAAATGTAGTAAATTTACGCTTAAAAATATAATATAACTATAAAAATTGGTTCAAAAAATAAGAAATACAGACTTTCCTAAACACTAATTGTAAAACTTGGTTTATTAAAACGTTAATTATATTTATTACTTTAAAGTGAATAACATGAAATATTAGATAACCGTTTTTATATTACATGTATGTAAATGGAAAAAAAAACTGTGCCGAAACATATCAAAATAAAAAATCTTGGTTTTTAAAATAATGATAAATAATTCACGAACTTTGATAAGCTTTTACAATTATTTATAGCAACATGTTAACAAAAAAAAAAATTAGATAATGTTAGGAAAAATATCATTTTACGTATCATACAGTTACGACAAGGTTTGTTCAAGTACAATGTTTGTAATTTGATTTAGTACAAGATTTTTCAAAAATACCAAATTTTTATGACATATAATAATAAAAGCATATATTCTCTTCAAACACTAACTTAAAACGAAAGCCAATTTTTATTATTTTTTTTTATTACAAAAATTTTTATTCTAAAAGTGTTAACCAGAAGTATGTTTGATAAATACATACAATACAGACTCTTCGAAATATTTTGAATTTATGCAAAAATATAAGAAGTGAAAATACGCTTTTTTTTTTCTTTTTTTTCATGCACGTTTGAAAGGATTAATAACATATTATTTATAGCCTTTTACGATCGAACTGAAATTAAATATCCATAAAAAATATACTTTACTTTCAGAAAAAAGGAATATTAAAATTTAAAACTTTTTACTTTTAAGTGCAAATTTTTATTTTACTAAAAATAGTAAAAGTTTTTAAATGTTATTATTTTCAGTAGAAATATTCACTTTTTTAATATAAATCTTAATCCATACAAAAAGTTCTAATTTAAGATATCTCTTCTTTTCCTTTAGCGTAAAAATATTTTAATGCGTGAATTCATAAGCTCAGGAATTTTAAAATCAATTATTAATCGTTTTGTAACGTGAATAAGTGAAAAAAAATCCAATTTAATATTTAGTTAAACGTTCTGAGAGGGATACGGAAACGGTCATAAAATAATGCAATTGAATTGTACATCAATAAAATTTATCCGAAATTGATCAATTTCCGCATGGCTTGAGCAATCAAATTATAGAACCGTGCGAGGGTTTAATTTTTCGACATTTTGATGTTTTTCATAATTCTCCATATTAATTTGCAAAAACCACGAGTATGCCTTTTAATTCGCTCCATAAGCTTTTGCGCGTCTAAATGAATTTAATTTTATGCTTTTCGTGCGAAATTTGATGGCAAAAGAGTAATTTACGGAGCAATATGTATAATTATTTTTATGAATTAAAATTGCGACGAAAGAATTACCCGTCCGCGGAGTTGCAGTTCAAAGTTATAAGAAGGAATAAGTTGTCTCGAGAGGCATCGCTCAATTTCTACGACAAAACTGTGAAAGTGCAATTTCGCTTTTTTTTTTTTTTAATTCGCAAAATGAATTTCTCTCTTTGAACGAGGCTGTCAGAGCAAAGAATTCAGAAGACGTGTCGTGTATATTTAACAACTCTCTTTACTTCGAACAAATATTATTTTTGCTATTCCGTAATCATATTAATAAAACATAGGCGTAATTCCAGCCGAGATCATTTGCAAAGTTATTCAAGGTCCGAGTTTCATTGCAGTCTAACTTCATAATGAATGATGCATTCATTAAGTAAAGTTCGAAGCAGACAAGAGTTTGAACAGATATATGTAATTTATTCTTAAAGAATACTATTAGAAATCTCAATCTTTCATCCAACTTTTTTCATTTCGCTAATTGAAGCGGCGCTGATATTCGGCGCTCATTACAGTTACATTAAGCTGTATCAGATTTTGCTAACGTCGCTACATAAATAAATCAGCCGTCGAAGAATCGAACTAATTAAATTCCCGTCGTTCAATAATGGCCAGGGCGCATTGAATTATTTGGCAATAATTAATTATATTCATAAATACTGCAGTCGCGCAAAAAAATCTTCCCCAACTCGTAACAAGTGTAGCGCGATGTAATATTAGATCGAAATAAATGGTTATATCAATTTAATGAATTTCGTTAACGTTCACCATTTAGTTATTCTAACTTTGCATTGACATAAATGCATTTACGAGATCCTGGCATTAATTTCAAAATTATCAGGCATACGTTAATTCACAATCAAACTGCGACGAAAAATTCGCATTCCGTTTGCATAAAACTATTTCTAACAAAAATTCTATCGGGCCATTTATTAAGCGTTCGGAAAGTCAAAATTTGATTTGTTAGTAATCCATGGCAACATTCGCGAAAGCATTCATATCCGAAAATGCTTGCGTTCATTTTACATGCTTTAAAAATCCGCTTGTCAGAACATTTCGCAATTTATTTTTCTACGAAATGAATAAGCATCCGAAGTATTTCGCATTGTGATGTTTTCGCGGCAAAACATAATGGAAGACGAAATATCTTTCGGCGTAACGAGGGAGGCAGATAAAAAATAAAAGTTAAAGAAAAAAGAAAAAAAAGAACGTAGGAAAACAAAGCACCGGGCAATATATATTATGTTTACATAAAGCACGGAGCCTTCGTAATTTGCTGAATCGTAACGAAATAATTATGTTGGATTTTGAGGAGCCGAGCGGAGAAACAATACGCGATGCGAATGTATTTAAAATCGTGGAAAGGCGCTCCGCGAACTTCCAAACGTGCGCGCTCACATAAGAGGTGTTGATTTTTTGCCATCAATACGCACGCGTGAGACTCCTTGCGGCGAGCACGCCGGCATTGTGGCCGCATCACCTCGAGCGTGACTCGCCGCGCAACATGATGCGCAAAATAATAAATATCGCAGCCCCTCATTGTGCCGAGGAAACAATGCGATGCATTTTATTCGCCAAAGGTACATAAAATATTTCGATGCGACTTCGGCGCGGTTAAAACCCACTTTCGGTACGCGGCCGGTATATATAATCGCTCCATAATCTCGAGCGATATTGAGCCGGACTTCGAAGTATATTACGTCGACCGAATAATCCGCCCGCGATGACAAGGAAAAGTCAACGTTCAACCCCAATTTCTTTTTTTCTTTTTCTCCGCCGAAAATTAAAATTTATCGACGACGGATATCGGCGCCGAAAATGGATCACGCGAGGCAGCGCCCGCGACCGGTCGACAAATATATTCATGAATTTATCGCACACTGAAAAAAAAAAGAGGTTTGAATCAAACGATATTCGCTACTGTCAACTCCATCGTGAACTTAAATACGCACAACTCCATGCTGAGTTTTAAACAAATGTATGATATTTCTTCAGTCAAGTCATATTGGTGGAGTTCAGTCAACTCCACGAAGAACTTATAACAACTGATATATGATTTCAGAGCTGATTGGGGTTTGTTGAAGAAAAACTATAACAAGTACTTGATGAAGTTGATTTTAACGATTATTTTCACTTGTTTTCAGCACAATTCGTTTCACTTTAACAATTATACGTAAGCTCACCGTGAAATTGAAAGTAGCTCATGAATTTTTCTCAGTGCACTTATACTCGAAGTGCGCTTATTTGCAAATTGAGTTCCATTCGCGGCGGCGAAGTTTTTCATATTTGCTGCCACTTTGGTGACGCGATTATACTTGAATATCACTTTTTTTCTTATGGCAACACACTCTATCGGTCGCCATCGGCTCGAGTGAGGCCGGGTCCGGGGTTCCGGGACGAAAACCGGGGAGGCTTCGCGGCGCCAAAATTGAAAAACCTGCAACCCTCGGCGCCGTTCAATCCGACTTGACCCTGTTGGCTGAGCGACCCTCTCCGAGGCGTTCGTTTTAATCGAATTTATAAAAGGAGTCCCCTTGTCGTGGAAAAATGTGAATCCAGTGAAATACGTTTGGCGCACAGTTGCCGTTTTCAACCCGCGTGCATCTTATTTGCCGAGGCGCCGAGATATATTTTAAATTACGTTTCGTGCAATTTTGTGTACAGCCTTTCTCGGGACATATAATTCAACGCTTTCACCGGGCAAAATGTGATCTCGGTCTTGATATTAAACAAATTGATTTGCTCGAGTGGCACTTCGACTTATCTCGTTTTAAGCCGACCCGCGATAAGAATTTAAAAATTACCCCGACTTGGTAATCCTGGGCAATTTGTATGGAAAATATTCGCGCGAAAGTTTTAGTCGATTTCGGAGTCGATGGTGTCCATTTCTTTTCCCTGATGAACAGCCGTCGTAACTTCATTCGAAATTGTAATGAGGCTGATCAAATTTTCTTAGACGATTGTGGATTCTTTATTCGTCGTTGAACTTATATTACGCGCTTTGACGGTAACGTTTTAATGAATAAGTGCTAGACTTTATTACAATCGAGGTATGATTTGTTGCTGTTAAAAATTGGAATAAATCACATTGGTACATTTATATATTCTTTTCTATTTTTTGAGACGTTATATTTAGTATGAAATAAGTTTATTTTATACTGAGTAATTAGAAAGACGAATAAATGTTTAATATCTAAGATGTATTTCAAGTTTATTTAGTCAGTAGCAGTTTGAAAATAATATTGGAAGTATCAAAATAAATTATAACCAATTACTTGAAACTATGACGTTGCAATGAAAATTATTAGACAACATAAAAGTTCATCATTTTTCAACAACGAAATTCCTCTTCTTCATTTTCTTAAATTTAATTCGATTGAAATGATGGAAATGAAAATATACAAGAAAATCAACTACTTCTATTACAGAATGTCAACAATTTTCCATTTTATTTTTCGATTTAATATTTAACATTTTATTACTCGTTTAATATTTGGAAACAAAATATACAATATAAAATGGAAACCAAGTTTATGCCAAGGAATGAATTTTTATTAGTTTATTGGTTATTGACTTGAATGCTCCGTAAGAAAGTAAAACAAAAAAATATGATATCCCCATAAAATAACAAAGTTGGAAGGGTAATATCTAGATTGCTCTTACTGTCTGACCTTTTTAACCCTAAAATTCGGACTTCGAGTATTATTTTATTTTTTTATTATATACATGAGAAAATGAAATCTCCAGGTTTAGACACGATGTTTATTAAAGAATTATATCAATTGAAATGATATAAAGTGGTATTATTTTTAAACAAATAAATAAAAATGAAATATTTAATTACATTGATTGAAAAGTGCGCGTTAATATTTTACAACGTACATTATTTAACATTTTTTATAAATATTTGAAGTGCAGTAAAAATTCCCCGCTGAATATCTATTTTCGTGATTTATTGGTGACCGATATGACTTTTATTACTGTAAATTTCAGAACACAGCGAATCATTTAAAAATATAGCGCCTTATTAAAAATGTAATGCTTATATAACTTATATTCCTTGCACTGTCAGTAAAATCTTATTTTAACCAAATAATTCTAGCTCGAGGGGGAGATTCGACTACGTCATCAATTTTTTTTTTTCGTAAGAGTCATTTTTCAAGGTCATTCGCAGGTGGAACCATCAATTTTAAAATGACTTCGAAATGTCTGTTAGAAGAACTTGCTTCTAGAAAAAATACTTTCATTAATATTTATAACAAACCAAGTTTGTATTCGGAACGAAATTTATTTTACAATTACAGTGCGAGGGAAAAGAAAAATAAGAGCACTTTTCGGAAACGGGAATTGGCAAATTTGAAATTGGAGAGGTTCTTTAATGTCCACTGTCGGAAAGATTTAAGAAAACTCGTTTCGAGCTTGAACCTTTTAAAAAACAAAAAAATACGTCCTCGGGAGGAAGTTCACAAATTAAACAAAATAAAACTTTGAGTCTACACTTGGGATTTAAACCGATAAGAAAGTTTAAAGGTAAAATGATAGTCATGAAATACACTCATTTACTTCTTATCGTATAAAAATTTAATTTGGCATTTATGTAATTGAAAAAGAAAGTCAATGGAATCGTTAACGCGAGAATCAATTTTTTTTTTCTTTAAAAATTTTATGGTCACGAGTAACTTTTTAATTATTACATTACATAAAATATGATTAAAGAGAAACGTGTTTTGTTTAATGATAAAATAATAAATAAAAGAGAGAATAAAAAAGGAACTTTAAATAATCATAACCTCGTAATTTTTTTTTATCGTAAATGCAAGTTCTTTAGGCGCACTTTGAAGGAAATTGAATATGCTTTATGACCATCACTTTAGCTTTAATGTTTCTTATCGTTTTAAACGTCATACGTAACGTCAACCTTTCAATTTTTTTAACTCCTGAATACAACTTCCTTTGGGAGATGTATTTTTGTAAGAGGCGGAGTAAACAGAGAGCAAGTTAGCAGGTTCTAAAGTAGAATGTATCGTGTTCGTATGATGTATCGTATTTTTGGATGTGTACAGTATGTTGTATTGTGCGCAGCGGTGTGTTTTCCTTCCAATGTACATCTATGTTCTTTAGCGAGTTCTGAAGGAAATTGAATGAATTTTATGACCATCGCTTTATATTCAATGACTCTTATCGGTTTAAACTTTACATGCGACGTCACTCCTTTTAATTTCTTTCAACTTTTGAACGCAACTTTCTTGCGAAAGCGCGTTTTGTTTTATGCAGTGGCATTGGAGCTCGGAGACTACTCATCCGGTGACCAGAATAAGAGCATGTCACGCATTTTTCATATCTTCAAGCAAGGATAAAAGAACGCTGAAAGATTCAACCAACATTGCGCTTTTAAAAATATTTTAAAGCGGATTTATACTCTTTTAAAGATACTAACTTAAATAGAATAGTTTGTATGTCTGGCTACAACATCCCACTTGAATTTTTGATCAGTATTAGATACATGAATGCACGTTCATAAATGAAATATACTTTTTTCCCCACTAAGTAACATTGATCTTTCGAAAACAGTCATCCGAATCCTTGAAGCAAAGTATAATTTCAAATTACTTCCTTTTAATTGTACCATGAAGATTAATTATTAACCAATTGCGATACAATAGACAAAGTATGTGGATGAAGTATTGAGTTTCATAAATTACTTATAATAATTAAAAATAATAATTTTTTCCCCTACACTAAAGAATTTGATCCAGCTCTGATAATGGTTTAATTAAAAAGCAAAATTGCAATTCACAGTTTATCAGAAAAAGTCACAAAAAAGAAAATTACGTAGTACTAGTCGAGGCAAACTTAAGCTTGACACATTTCCTTATTATCCGCATAAACAAGTAAGTTAAATCGAATGAGGATGATGACGCGTTTCATCAAGACGACAATCGATAATAAATCAATAAGTACTTTACATAAGATTGGCGCCGAAGGATTCCCGTACCCGATAGAGCTAATCGAAGGTATTTGCAAGCAGCCAAAGGTACACAATCAGTAGCCGAGATTGACTCGAAGAAATGCCTCCAAAGTTTGTTGATTAAAATCAAACTGGTTCGTTAATTCGATTAGCGGAAAAGTCGAAGGCGAAACTTTGACATTTCGTTGGCGTTACATGCGCGGGATTTACTTAACACCAGTGGCAACTTCATTCTGATTCACGGCGGGCGAAGTTGCGCGGGAATTTTAAAAGTAATCCCGGCGTTATTTGCGTTAGCGATTCGTACGAAATAAATCAAAGCCCGGGGGCTTTCTTGCGGCAAGACACCGGGTAGCGTCCGCGGGCACACGAATGCTCGCCTCGTAAAGCACGCGATTCCGTGCACGTAAATGGCTGCACGGATCCATTAATCCGGCCGGTGTTTTTTCTTTTTTTTTTTCTCGATACCCCTTTAACGCACCCTCGCTTAGTCTTTCATTTCATCTTGACCACACCCAACCCATCCGCTGATTATACCAGACCGGCCATCGCCCCTCATTTGCCGCGATATTTGCGATCCCATACATTTTGCATACGTGCAAAGTGGTACGTATTTCGTTGCTTTATCTCCGGGGGAAACGCCCTTATCTGTCCAAAAAGAAATTACCGCCATTCCAGCGAAATAAATTTGCATTAAAACATGGCGATTCGCCCGGATGGAAATTCAACAATTAGCTCGATGATTCAATCGGCGATGACTTTCGCTATTCCAATTGCTTACGACGCAGGCTCAAGATTGGGGCACCATTAGAGATGTGGAAAGGGGGATAACATCGGGCCAATGTTTGCCGAAACTTTCGCCAGAATTCGACCATTTAATCGGTTAAGGGGAACATTCGGCTGGACGCTCGATTCGGACGTCCATGAAATTCGCCGCTCGGAGACCTGACGTCGGCGACAACGCGTCAATTTCACGCGCAATAATTTATTGCAAATATTTATCCAGCTATCATCATTCATTTTGTTTTTCCGAACCCGGGCGGCCATTTATCTTAAACAATTCATCCGCGCCGGTTAGATTTATGATCCCGCGCTCAAGATGACAGTGGCTGCCGCTGAATTTAAAGCGCATTTCTTCCCGTTTTCCGTTTAATTCATCACCGAGAGCGAGGTGCTGAAAATGAGCGGAACTCGCGGAAAGATTTCGCTAATTGCAATCTCGGCAAATTTAAATTGCCAACCGATTTGGCCGGGATTACTTGTGGTCGGCGGAAATGTTTACGACTGCCGCGGCACGAGTCGCGATCGACTTTTAATATCGCCCGCGCGACTTATTGCAGGTAAAGCGGGGTCGGGCGCGCGCGGCAAATCTCGCACCAACCACGGCGGTTAACGAGGGATTTTGTTTGCTTAATTCGCCGCATTCGTGGCGATTGGCAAATTGGTTTTACGGAAAGTGGATTGGCTCGAATTTTAATGGACCCGGCGAGACGCTTTAAGAATATAAAATTGATTTGTTGCTTTGGAAAAAGTGCGCGCGATGACGGTGGAAAGGACGGCGGAACTGTCGAGAACCCGCGACTAAATACAGAAAATTTCCGCAGTTTTAAAAAGACCGGTAAGAATCGCCGTCCTGGGCGAGCGAGTCAACGCTCCTGACGACTGCGTCAGCATGAAAGGATATCGCCTTTTTGCCGCATAATCTGCTTTTTTTACTGCATCAAAGACCATTGACTCCGCGGTTCATATAAAATAGCATGCTGAAATCGCGTAATTGCTTTCTTTTCATGAGTGAGATTACCGCGCGATTGCGACGTGAAAGGGCTTGTTTTTTTGAACATCGTCTGCCCCGCGTTTCTGATTAGATGAATATTATAGGGAAATGGCAATTTCAATTATGCTGCCGGTTGAAAGTAAGATTTTGGCTTCCCGCACGGAAAAAAAAGTTTCAAGAGCACACCTAAATGTTTATATGCACTATATAAACAGTATGGTAATATTCGGAACACCTAAATCAGTATAGATACCGCAACCAGACTCGTTTAATAGATTTCATTTG
>JABFPN010007323.1:0-10433 GCA_022817305.1 Leptoteleia sp. ZL-2020
TAAAAACAGCAAAAAGGGAAAGGGAAAGGGGAAAAAAAAAAAAAAAAAAAAGAGAGAAGAAAGCGGTGGCAACCCGCTTGGTGTGCGTTCGCGCGCGCGGTTCATCAATTACAATTTCCGCGAAAAGCAAGCTGAATTTGATTCAGAATAAGCCGAGATAAATGGAATAATGAAGCAATACAGCGGTCGGGCGAGCGACAGAATTCCGAGAATTCCTCGGCGAATCCTGTAAATAGCGGCTTTAGCTGGGGGCGAGGGGAGGGGGGGGGGGACGTTGCGTTTACGAGGCGATGAGTAATTGGCGGAGATAGACGCATTGCGTAAAGGCGCGAGGATCGTACGGCGGAGATGGAGCGCAAAAGTGGCGGAGTAGCGCAATCGGGGCGGCGCGCACCGAGAGGCGCGACCGCTGAAACAAGGAGGAAAAGAAACGCGCGCGCGACCTCGAAGGTGAGTCACCGCGGATGGAAGAAAGGAAGAAAAATGGTGGGCGGGCGCGCTGCGGCGATATCTGGCGCAGATTGTTGCAACGGGCCTCCAATGCGTATCGCCTATGGTCATCGAGCGGGGCCTGACCCCTTTCCGAGCATCCAAGCGCGACGCGTCACCGACGAGAAAGTTGACGCGCTCGCGCTCAGTGCCATAACTCGCGCGCGCTATCCGGCGGATCGGCGAAAACGGCCTTTCGACACCCACCCATTTTTCTTGCGCTCAGCCGGAGCAATTACGTCGGATCGATTTTCAGCGGCCGAGGCAAAAGGGAAAGTAGCCGTGGGCGCGCGCTCGCCAATGGACAACCGCGGCACGCACGCGGGAAAAAAGGTCCGAGTAGTCGCGGCCGACTCTCGGTGGATACGTCCGCTCTCCCTCGGACCATTTTCAGTTGCCAAACATTTTGCCCGCAACATCTGCCGGATGGAACGGAGATAACGAGTTACGAAAGGGAACGATTATTCGGGAGTATGAGAGATGTTTCGTGCCGCGGGATTGTTTTCAATCCGCGTTTCAGTATACGCTGAGAAAAGAAAATTTGTAGTTATACACTGAGAAAGAAGTTATAATAAAAATTACTATACCTTCTGGCGTTGGAAGGATATTGTCTATAGTGTCTGCTTTTTTACTATACCATTGCAGTATAATTTTATGTATGACATAGTAAATTTTTATATTCAGTACGGTAATATTAACCATAAATCGTGGCAACTTTATTAGATCATATAAAAAATTTTACTATATCATACATAAAATTTTACTGCAATGGTATGGTAAAATATCAGACACTCTAGGCAATATCCCTCCATCGACAGAAGGTATAGCAATTTTTATTATAACTTTTTTCTGAGTGTATTAACCGTATGCATGGTTAACTTTTTGTGAATACTATAAAATTTTAATTCCAATCACTTAATTTTGAGGATATCCCTAAGTTGGTGTGAAAAGTTTAGAATTGTAATAGTATAGTATTATTGTTTTTTTTTTTTTTATTGCATGGAATTTTTCTTTGTATATGTAAGTCGAGTGAATATTTGGCATTTCATGTACATGGACATTTCGGAGCAGCATTTAAGAATACCTTTTAATTCATTATAAAGGGATCTTATGTCGAGATACTAGTTCGCAAACTAGTGGCATGTTTTCAGATTCGATCTCTAAATAATAGGTTACGGCGTAACAATGTAATATAGACCATATTATTATTATTATTATTTTCTTTTTTTTTTAATATGGCTACAAATAAAAATTCATGTTGCAATATTTTCATACCACGTTGAAGCTTAAGTCAAAGTAAAACACATATTGATGTTTTCGAATAGATATTTATGTGCGCGCGGAATTTTGATTTTGTGGGTGGGAATAAAATTTTATTGAACCCGGTAACATTGTTCCAGTTGTGAAAACGTATCTTGATTTATTGCTCTGCTCACTGAATGTAATGTTTAAATTTGTATCTTTTTAATTAATTTGCTTCTTATCAGTTGAAGTATAATTTAAAATAAAATTCTAATCTCGGTATAATTATTAATTTAATTAATTAGGTATGTAGAGAAAAAGGGACGTTAAATTTGCCATATTTTGGCAATCATAATTTGATTGTATTTACTAAATATCAGTTACCAAAGAATTTTTGTTACATCAACTAAATTACTTTTGTTCACAGTATTTGATTAGTACAAATAAATCTTGCTGACCAATATATTTGATTATCTATACTAAAAGCTTTAGTCAGCTAAAAAGGGAAACAAATTTTTTGACTGTCTTAAACAAAATTTGGTAATTGCAACCAATTATTTTTCTCTGTGTGTAGGACCAGCAACATATGGCCAACATTGTTTAGCAATATTAGTTCTATGCCATTATTTTTTTCCATGTACTATATTTTCGGTTAGTCATTAAAATACTTCTATTTACACAACAAATTTCCTTTGTTATGGCTCAGTTATACGCAAACTTCGTACTATCTTTCTCGATTTATAAATTTTTCTTAATAAAAGATTAAGATATTGATAATGCGATTCTGGCAATTCCAGCCAACCATTTCTTTCGGGGTATCGAATATTGTTTAGCTAAATTTATTTCAATGACTGATAATGCCCGATAAATGGTTGGGCATAAACACGTTCTCGGGAATAACTGCGTTGACAAACACGGGCGTCGGGTTTTCGGAAAGAATAACGGTTTTCCCAAAACTGTTGGACGCCAGCAAACGGAAAACTTCTCGGAAGGAACGGAATTTCTGTCATAAAGGGGACTGTAAACAAACTGGCGTTCCACGTAACAGCGCATTGTTCATTACGTTACCGAGAACCTTTATTGAGGAGATGTCATAAAAATGTGGTGAATTGAAGGGGCAAACAAAAAAATGAAATCGAAGGTAAAAAGGAACTAATTATAATGGGAAATGCCAATAAACATAAATTCTATTTTAATTTGGATTGTCGGCGGCTAACGGAAGTTGACTTTTAGTGCCATCACCCTGCACGCCCCATAGTTCTAACATAATGGATCCCGTTAGGACTTTGGAACAATTTTTTGTCCGTACTGGACGTCGAATGTTTTAAAAATCCAGTTGGTTTCCGTGAATCCGGCCAACAATAAGGGTATTCATCGAGCAACTATTGAACTTATAAGGACTTTGTCGGCTCGATATTTCGGCCTAGCGGAATCAATCAATGGGGATTGTATGATACTCCTTGGAAAATAACGGAGTTCCCCGCTGCATGTTGCGGCTATACAATAAATTTTCCCACTTTTTGCAACGATTAACTATCGCGATTGAAATACGATACAAATTATGTTGATTTATTCTCAAGCAATTAAATTTACACATTCCCTTGTAAATTTACGGGTGAACTAAGCTGAAGCTTATTTAATTCGTATCTACACTGAGAAAAAAATTGGGATAAAAATTATTATACTAAATGTAAAAAGAGGGACAAATGACATCTTCTTGTCTTAGTTAATACACAGTTTAAAAGAGGTTATAAGAAAAATGAACATTTTTATTATACTGTACCATAATAACTTGTACAATACTGATAATCTCTTTTAAAATGTATTTTAAATATCACAAGAATTGTAATTTGTCCCCATTTTTACATTTAGTATAATAATTTTTATCCCAACATTTTTCTCAGTGTACCATGTTCAACGTAACTTCAATAATCAAGCGGGAAATAATAATAAAAATAATAATTAAGGTGTGTTCAAACTTTTGCAGTATTTAATCAAAAAATTTAAGATATTTCAGACGTTTTCAAAAAGTTTTAAAGTCTTGGAATTTCAACTTCCTTTGTACAATTCCAATGTTCCAATAGCTTTTGTCCATAACTATGGTAAAAATAATTCTAAACTTTGAAAAAAAAAAATGAAAATCTGCTCGATATGGTTCGTTTACTATAAATTATTGCAACTTTTCCATAATATTTCTCTCAGTGCAGCCAGTACAAATTCAGAAATACGAGAACCGGTGGTTGTCCAGTAGTGATAAATTAATTTGCGACAGTACAGTTTCAGTACTGGCTAACGACCGATTTCAGTACCGTCTGAAAAATGATTTTTTATGAAAGAGGCGGAAGCGTTCGAGTGTGTATCGTTACGGTGAGCGAAGTTGTTGGGTATGATGCTTATGCAATTACCGCTGCATGAGTCAATATGTGTCCACGATAACTACTGGATATACGACAGAAGTTGGCCAATCTATTTACATTGGGAAGTTGCGTGTAATTAGTTATCGCACGAACCGAACGAGTGCTGAAAAAAAGTAATACCTCAATAGTGAGATCCCTATGGGAAATTGCCGGAGTCGACCCTACGGGGCCGATTCTGGCCCAGTACTATTAGCCAGACTTTGGCTAAACAGATAGGGCCAGGTACTGGTTTGAGCTTGGTTATTAACAAAATTAGAAAATAACAAGATGTAAGACATGCCAGGCAAAATATCAACGCCATAGTTGATCCAGACTTGAACCAGTACTGGTGATTTAAAAAAATTGTTCAATGCAAGAGCAACGTTGGATGATTACTGGTAGGGTATAGGTATACAACTGGTACGTTTAGTTATAGGGTACTGGCCCAGTGTTATCATTCCATTACTGGCACCATTCCATCATTCTACACGGAGAGAAAAGAATATTAAAAATTAAGAAATCAGGGATTAGAAATTTTAACAAACTGAATTCTAATTTTTGGCAAACATTTTATTTTATGTTTTTTCCGTTGGATGTCGCTATTCATCAGTGTGGCTAACCCATTGCCTATGTTGTTCAGAAACCAATTATTGAACAGTTTACTAAAATTTAATAAACAGATTGTTAAATTATATGAAACTGCATAGAATTACTATTTTTAATAAACTAAGTTAACAAATTTAAATGAACTAGTTCTCCATATAATGGTGTTCTGTAAGTATAATGCCAAAGTTTTTTTAAAAATTTTTTAAAAATTTTAAAAAAAAACTTCATTAAAAATTGATATTTTTTTCTCTCCGTGTACTGGTAAACAAATTTACCAGTACTGGTAACTCTGGTAACAGTACTCTACCAGTACTGGACCTGTAGAACATTTCCTACTGGGATATTAATTGCGCGCTCTTCCCTTTTCCAAGGTTACTTTGCCCGAGCGTAATCCGCTTGCCTCGAAGACATCGGGATTCCAGTCGCATGGTCGCCACGCCGCGAACAATATCGTCATTATTTTATAGCAGTTGCCGAGCGCTTCTCCTCCCGGACGCGCATTTTGCCTCGCCTTAACGACGCCCATTCAAAGACATTTCGCGCTGGCAAATATTACTATTCGGCCAGACATTTGATCGCTTAATTCCTTATCGTCTCCCCATCGCCCGAGCGATTACGCCGTGAGCGCGATAACGCTACTGATTACAATCATTTCGCATCCGTCTTTCGTTCCCTCGTGCCTTCTTTTATTTCGCGCCTTCTCTTCTATCTCTTTCCTCTGATTCGCCTTCCCTTATCTAGCCAACATCCGAGTCGCTTGGGAGATTTTCCGGTCGATGGAACACTCGGGCTGCTCGGCGGGCTTTCGCATTTGTTTATTTATTTTAATTTCTTTTTCTCTCTCTTTTTTTTCTCTGAAATGGTATATTATGACCGGGAATGGAACGATGGTGCTTAATTATACGTACATGTACGCACGTACGGGTAATTGATTTAGAATTTCTTTTGTGTTTTGTAACGAGTATGTGTGTTGTGTCGAATTCCGGACGAGTGCGGTGTGTGGAATTGCACGCAGTTGGGATGAATACTCGTAAAATTGCTTGCGAAACGTAAACACGCGAATATGACGGTAACGGAAAATTTGTATAATAAGTTTGACATAAATTACGTATTTGTTGGCTTTTACTGAAAGAAGAGTGCATGCTTGTGACGGTTAGTTATTTTTTTTTTTTTAAGTGACAATTTAGTGATTTTATTTTTATTGTGTAGTTAAAGGTGTGGATTCCGCGATAAGATTTAATTTAGAATACGTGAAGTGGGAATAGCAATGTGTTAATTTGTTGATGTTTAATTTTTATGAACGTAATTCATTTCGTGCGTCAACATTTGTTTATTAAATTGTAGTAAACATTTTTATTTAACTTTGATAATTGGATGGCATTCAGTTGTTGATATTAAATGTAAACGAATTTTATTTATATTTTATGATAGAATGCGTGATTTTTTTTAGTGCACTTTGTGCATTTGCGCGTACATGGAAAATCATGCGCTTATTGTAGTACGTTTGAAAAATATTCAGCGCGTTTTATCGCAATTTTCATTATATTGGCGCGGTAATTATTTGTACATTGAAAGCATAGCTTTACATTAAGACTGCAATGAATTTTAATGTCTTTTTTGCGGCACGAATATATAGCAATGTGCATCGCAAAGGAGACAATTTCATGTACACATTGTATAATATGGTGTTTTCCATTTCCTGGTTATGACGTCAGATGTCGACGTAATTTGGCAGGCGGTAACGCGAGAAAGAAGTAAAGGGCGCGCGACAATTAATCAGCGGTTTGAAGCGATCGAAATAGAACGCCCTACGAGAATCGGCGCCCGTGCAGAATCGCGATCTGGAGGCGCGCCAATTTTGGCCTCTTACACTCACGAAAATAGTCCGGCAACTTACCGTAATCATTTAGGCATTTCATAAAGGAACGACGCGCGTGACAGCTATGACAAAATATCGATGAGGACATAACCGTAAAAATAAGGGGTCTTCGGACGGAAATAAACAAAACTAATTGAAACAAATCGACCAAGATCGTTTGTTATTTTTAAGGCGAATTCCAATTCATTTTCCGCCCCTGTTTCATTTTGACAACTTCCCTTTAACCAACTTTTCTTTCGTCCATCTGTTTCCTTATTTTTACAAATATTATCAATAATTTCAAATGACTGAAACAGTGACTGTGATATAGTTTGTATAACATATTTCGCTTGGAAAATTTTGCTGTCAATTCAATTGCAGAATTGAATTACGCACCTATTAATTAAATGGCAGCCATGGTAGTTCCCTAACACCCTAATTACTACGTTACTTCGACGCTCATGAGAGGTTACTTATCCGAGCCAATTTCAATCATAAATGGCTTTAACTGTATTGTCCTGATTTGGTCCTGAAATGGTTTCCATGTTTTTACCACTAAGGCAAAATGTGGAATATCTATTAAGGTTCTGACCAGTAACCATTTTTTGGACTAATCAAAAAAGGAAACCTGATTGGTGCCTCATCGAAGCTAAACGTTAAATTCTATATCAATAGCCAATTAGTTTACCTTGCTAGGGCCAGCTTTGGACGCCATATTACTTGTTCAAGTTCAGCGTACCTGGTATTCAAATCCAGTGTGTCAAGTATTCCACGTTTCAGCCATATTGTAGCCCTATAGATCCTAAATGAAAGGGTATGCCCAATTTCATTTCTACTTAGGGTACTGCATTGGCCTCACGGTGCACCTTCTTTTGTTTTATCGCTTTTCAATGACTACTTTCCCAATTTTAAATGACTTCTTTACTGACAGATGTATGATTTACTTTATTCAACATGTAGGATGAACACACTATACTCAACATGGTCTGACAATGTTGATTCTATTCCATTATTTTTTCCCGTGTAATCAAGCAGTTTTCTTCACCCAAATAATCTTTTCTTTTCTTTATTTAGTACCTGTATCAGGTGTCTATGTTGTTATTGTTTCTTAGAATTTGTTTATTTAGATTTATTGTTGTTGTCGTGTTGGGAAATTGTTCCGCAAAGGGAACAAGTGGACTGATCGCAGTAGTTTACTTGATCTAAAAAGGAAAGCGCGTTTTATGATCGGTTACGGTCGTGTCTTTCACATCGGTAATTAGTTATTATGCGTTTGATAGTGCAGACACTTGATCGGAGATTTACAGTTAGCATTTATGTGTACAGTTATGCGGCATGCAGTTTCTCGAACCACGACTCGCTTACATACCTACACGCATCGTTATCCTGAGGATCGATGCGCCGATACACATGTGCATCTCATCTATGCGCACGATCGGTCGCTCCGAAATCACGGCCGCTGACATAACATTCCTTCCGTTTCGTCAATTAATTCAATTCGACGATCAATTTATAATACTCAGGGGCTGTTTATAACGTAATACATTTTTAGTTTCTATACGCGTAGATTCACTTTTATTTTAATCGATTGATCGTTCAGCTAGAAAAAATGTAACATATATGGTTTATATATGTTTTAACAATTTCATATAAGGAAATAAAAAGTTCATATATGGCCATATATGGTCGACATATGGCAATAATTGATATAATATTTTAGTCCATATATGCATTTAATAATTTTCTGACATGGAAATAAATTATTACTATATATTGACCATATATAGCCATAAATGGATTATGGAAAAACATATACGTACATATATGAATTTTTTATTTCCATATATGAAATTGTTAAAACACATATGGACCATATATGTTTCATTTTTACTAGGGTCGGTTTATTAATTTATTCAATTATTCAGGTTAGATTAATGACTCAAGTGTACCTAAAGATTTGGTTTAATTTGTAATCATGTTCAATTCGGGAAGAGCGATACAAGGATTTATTTCAAGCAAGTCCAATATGAATTAGCCGTGTTTCCTTGTGGTTTTTTGTAACTAACATTGGTGTATATAACACGTGTGTATAATATAGATCAAAATACAGTTAATTAAAGTGACATTTGATTATTCCAAGGTTGGATTAAATTCGACTTTTCCAAACAAATTATTTCTTCTACATAAATTCGTAGACTGCGAATGACTACAAAGTGAGGACAAAGTTTATCTGTTTATCATATTTAATATACAGTATAAAGTAGATTATGGCATTTATATAGATTAAGAAAAAACATATATATGTCCATGTATGAATTGTTTATTTCCTTATGTTAGATTGTTAAAACATACGGACCATATATAGACCATAAATGTTTCGTTTTTACTAGGGATCGCAAGAGTATTTGCTTCTTTTTCAAAATCCCTTGTTCCCTTGAAAAAGTTACTCGTCCATTTCGAAATACTATTACATGTAAAAAAAATTATTCTCTTTGGTAGGTAAATGAGTTTATCTAGCAATTTTTAACTAATTTAGTAAGAACTTATTCTATTTGCAGAAGGACCTAGATATTAAATCGACTAAAATGAATATTTAAACGTTACATAAACTGTATGGCTGATTCAACCATACACTTATCCTATAGGGACTGAACATAACCTCAATATGTCAACGAAAACTATTTGGATTTCACTGTGTTTTGGATTAGATAAATTTGTATGGCTGATTCTATTTATCCCAATAATAGTCAAACAATATATCTAACTTAAATAGAAATTTAGCAGTGCACTTCATATTTTTTTCCGTATATATAATGCCCGAGGATTAATACTGATTGTTATCAAGTTTGCGGGAATATCACGTCCGATCGAAGGAAATATGCTTATGGCCGCGAGTTGGCAGTGATCCGAAACAATCGGGATGGAAAATTGGAAAAATTCGGTTACTACGAAGTGAATACGCAAGCAGTATGATTTATTCAGCGTGGCATTTCCTTGCGCATGCAGGGAACGTGTACTCGCGATAGATTGGTCGCGAATCTCTGTCGCGAACGCTCGGCCGGCGACGGTGCCAGAGTTAAAGTCGACTCACGTGCGTATAACGTTCTATAAATATGACCCTATCGTAAACAAGGATGTGGCTAACTGCGGTCAATTATGCATCGAAATAAAAGATTTTGTTGACTCAACCGCCTGCGATGACACAATCATTTGTGTTCATCTTCTTGCGCGTCCAATAATTATTCCCCGGCGCTTGATTAAAACCCGCGGCGACGTATTTATTTGTCCGCGTAAACAAAGGAACATAAATAGTGGACTAAATAAAGTCGTATCCGCGCGATGGAATATGCCGCGACGTTGCTATTAATCTTGCGGCTTTTTAATTAGTCCAATTTTAATGATATATTGTTGACAAAAAATTATATCAAGGGTCGCGGTAGCGAACCACCGAGCGACTGTATGAATGTTATTAAAATGAAAAAGAAGTGAAGCAAGGTTTTTTAACATATTTGAAACAAGTGCAAGAAAAACAGAATTCGTGGGTAAAAGTGGAGGAAGAATATTGTTATGAAGAGCGAGGAAATATTGTAATTAGCACATAGTACACGCAAAATAATGGTTTAGACATAGTAGATAAACTTATATGGTTACGAACTTCTGGTCAAATAAACGCGGAAATTCTGTCCGGATTGACAAAATCATTTACTCAAAACAACTATACAAATTTGACTGAGCGAAAAATTTGCGTATAACCGACTAGCATGTTTTCTTAAGAAAGATATCCGTACACGGAGAAAAAAGAATATTAAAAATTAGAAACCAAGGGGTTTCAAATTTTAATA
>JABFPN010007324.1:0-10432 GCA_022817305.1 Leptoteleia sp. ZL-2020
AAGAAAAAACATATATGTTCATATATGGATCATATAGGATAAAGAAAAAATTTTTTTTCGTAATCCATATATGAACATATATGTTTTTTCTTAATCCATATATGACCATATATGTTTTTTCTTAATCTATATATGACCATATATGTTTGATTTTTACTAGGGAAGGTATAGTAATTCTTATTATAAACTCTTTTCTCAGTGTATAATGTATTATTTTTTTTTTGGTAAACTGCAATTACCTATTTAGAGATGGTCTAAAATACTAGACCTAATTTGAATTAACAAATATTGACCTGATCGTCGGAGCATGTTCTATATAACGAACGAGAACGATCCACCTGTCGCAAGGTCAAGATCATTGTCGTTTTAGCATAGTTCGAATTCCGTCACGCTTCGTGCTCGTGCGGATTGAATCGCGTGGTTCGTTTCTGAGTAGCACGCGTCACGCCATTTTATGAGATAAGATTATACAGGCAAAAGCTGATCGATTATTAAAACGTTTACGTTAGCAGCGGATGACACATTTTACCCCGGTTCATTCAACTTTTTGTCCCTTACCAAAATCAACATTAATTAATGAAATGGAACATTTAAAGTGGGGTTTGATAAGGTGATAAAGAGTTTGATAAAAAGACATTTAAGGGAGGATTCAGAAGATAAAGCATTATATAATATTTTAAAATATTTTTTATATAGTATAATATAGTAAAATTTTTTATATGACCTTGTAAAATTATCAGGATTCGTGGTCATTATTACCATACTGAATATAAAATTTTACTATGTCATACGTCAAATTTTACTGCAATGGTATGGTAAAATGGCAGACACTCTAGATAATATCCTTCCAACGCCAGAAGGTATGGTAATTTTTAATATAACACTTTTTTCAGTGTATCTAAAAATGGGGACAAATAACATCTTGTCATACTTGGGAATAATTTAAAAAATGATATGAAAATTGTACAAATTATTATGATCCAGCATGGAAAAATTATTGTTTATTTCACACTTCTTTTATAGTTTCTGTTAAGTATGATAAGATGGTATCATTTGTCTCCATTTTTACATTCTTCTATCGTCCATATATGTTTTAACAAATTCATAAAAGAAAATGAAAGATTCATATATGGTGTCATGTTTTTTTTTAATCCATGTATAGGTATTTAATTAAAAATTATATGATATCACATAAATATTATTAATTGGCCGGGTCTTTAGAGGTTTAATACAACGAACAATTTGATAAAGTGGTAAATAGCAATTCACAAGCGTTCTTGAACTTAAATTCAAGTGCATCATTCTTTGTTATCTAGGTATCTTTGAAAATGATCCATTGTAAATTTTTGCACGAGCACGATGGATCCGCGAAATTGCCGAGTATCTTTTGTTCTCGGCATAGACACAATTATCCCGATAAGAACAAAAGTACCGGTAATTAAATGTTTTACGATACTCGAGTGGTAATTTGTAAGATGATTCAATACTTGTGTATAATTATCCATAATATTCTGTTTACACTTTATAAAAAAACGTATATACACAGAGAGAAGAAATGTAATAAAAATTACTGACATTGTTAGTGAACTGGTTATAGTTTGAGAAATTACTTTGAACTGGTTATAATTTGAGAAATTACTATCTTAAGGTAGCAAAAAGTATCAGCATTTTGACATATATTGTCAGTTTTCTAAGAATAATTGTCAACAAATTGCTACCTTTTGCTTATTTAATATAGTAATTTCTCCAAGTTTTTTAACATAAGACCAGTTTACTAACAGTGTTAGTTATTTTTATTATTTTTTTATCTCCGTGTATCTCCAATAAGTTACATTTAAAACAAACAAAACAAACTCTTGCTCTATTTATGTATTTTATATATAATAAAGATATATCAGGAGATCTTAATTTTAAGAATATATATAGGAATTTCTAGAATGAAAACTACATTTCTTAATAGTTTTCCAATTCTCAACTTAAAACATAGAAAATCTTTCATAGAATAATTGTCAACAATTTAATACTTAATTTTTGCTAACATAAGATAGTAATTTTTCAATTCTTTCAAGTATATGACCAATTAACTAACAATGTCAGTAATTTTTATCAAACTTTTCTCTCCATATATGAGTACTAGTATTCATTATAGTAAACAAATTTAATATATTAATAATTATTTGTTTGTTATCTAACTTTTGGTATTTAATAATCTGATGACAAGTTTCTTGCAATCCCAAGGTAAATTGCATAAATCTCGACACCTCAACGTCAATCATGTTCAGCGCCAACAGCTGACGAAATACTGTAATGAGAACGCTAAGATTATTTTGAGACTGAAGGAAGGATCATTGGCCCAAGCCTGGGGCAATAATCTTGCAATTATGTAGAAAACACGTGCTCGAGCGATTAATAACACCGAGTTGTTGAAAATTCGAGATAAATAGAAATACCAAATTCTTATTCCAGTCAATCTGGAATTGGAATAAGAAGCAAAGTAAGAAGTGTGTAGAAATTTTAAAAGCTTGGTGTTAAAGTTCAATTCTTTCGGGTTGATTATTGGATTTAAAATTAAAAGGATAGTACCTGATAATTCATGAAAAATTCGCCAATAAAAATATGTTAAATTGATTTAAAGTACTATATGTTATATTCAACTTTATAGGCCAATGATACAGCTACCTTTATTTAGAGTAATTTATTAGAGTAATTTAAACTTCTAATTAAACGATTTTTGTCTAATTATCCTTGGCTTTCCATTGCACTGAGAAAAATAAGATAAGAAAAAATTACTGTTTTGAACTGTTTTTCAGATATATATCCATGTTTCAATAAAAATTACTCTTTTTAAAAAGAAAAACTTCTGTTTCATTTATAAATATAACATTTAAAACTAGTTTCATTGCTTTTAAAAAATAGTAATTTTTACTGAAACGGAGATATACATCTGAAACACAGTTAAAAACGGTAATTTTTTCCCCCATATTTTTCACAGTGTAAATTTATTTTTTAAAGTTCTTAAAGGCATGCACGATCATTCATATTGCAAAATTTATTTTTCTAAATATCTATAATTATCCTAGTTTTCAAATTTTTGTTACTAATTATTCAACAATATTGTTATTATTATATTCTTCATTACGTGGGATTTGATAATTTTAATATTTTTTAAAAACAAATTTTGGGGCCTAGACATATATTGTAATTATCAGACACTAAAAATATTAAATAGTATTTCTAACTGTAAACTTATTATTTATGTTCTATTAAAAAAGCAGGTGAAATGAAACAATTAAAATATAAATAATCATAAAAATTTATTTAATTTATTACAAATGTGCCTGGCTATAACATTAATAAACAGTTTTTAAGATCAACACAAATATACCTGATATACATCATAATATACAAAATAAAATGTAATCACTAATAAATAGATTGAAGCAATTTATTAGTAATTCCATTTAATAAACTTAATTGACGTACTTTAAGGGATCTTTTTAGTTTAAAAGATCAAATAAATTATATTTGCTTCAAGATTTACTTACAATTTTTGACATTAACAATAAATGTTGTAATTCAAATTATTCAAAATTTTTTTAAATATAAAACATTTCTGCATTTAATATAAAAGAAGTTTATTGAAACTTGCATCATTATCTAATCGTTTTAGACTAAAAAGTTTTATTTTTCTACATTAGTCTAAAATTCTTTGTTTGGTATACATCAATCTTTGGTCTGTAAATATAAACACTAGGCATGTTAAACTAATAACATATGTATTTGAAATTACAAAACATTCTCTATGTATCTTACTAATAATATATTATGAAAAAGAAATCTAGCGAAATAAATTTTGTAAGAATAATAAGGAAATATAATTTTAACTACACTGAGAGAAATATATAGGTATATTTTACTAAGTGTTTTCGTAAAGTTGTGATATATTATCTTTCTTTTAAATAAATACTAATATTATTTCATATATTACGAATTCATATATTACGAATTACCAAGATCTTGGTAATTAATAATAAAAAATTCGTAATATATGAAATAATATTAGTATTTACTTAAAAGAAAGATAATATATCACAACTTTACGAAAACACTTAGTAAAATATACTCATATATTTCTCTCAGTGTACACCTGCAACTTTTATTGCAGACTTAATTTGAATGAATTATCTCTCCACGAATAATTGTATAGGTGAAATGTCACTCATTGTTGAAATTCAAATTGATATATTCTTACCAAAAGTGCATGCACAAATAATTAAAAAATATGCTATATGATGTAAAATTATATTCTTTTATCCACTGTAAAATTTATTACAAAACTAATTGTTGAAACACATAATTTTAATAGTGCATTCAATATCTAAAATAGTCAACCAAATGAGATTTAAGAGTTTATGTTGGATCCTACAATACACTATATTTAAAAATTTAAAGAATGTAACTTTTTTAATAAATGTAATTGTTATTTCTTCGACATATTTTAAACATGCATTTTTGGCAGGAATTTTTTCTTAAACGAGGACATTTCATATTAATAAAATAAATAATTTATAGAGTATAGTCTTTTTTAATATATCACTTACGTGACGTTAGTTTTGACCTTTAATCTTAAAATTTATAACACATTTCATAGTTTCTTAATGCAGGATATTATAACGATAAGATTACTTTTATATTAATAATTTTTATTGAATGAAAAGGAACTGATTTTTATAAGATTTCATAGTGGGAATAAAATTATTTAAAATTTAGTTTAAAAAGTTAAATGAAAATAACTGTGGTGACAATAAGTAATTGCAAGTGGAGATTACTATTGAAATATCTTTTATCTTTTAATTAATATCTAATTAATATCAACAGAACCTAATGTTTATGTACCATATAGCTTAAGGTGAAACCTCAGTGCTATGGTCACTGAGTTAGGTTGTTTTATTTCATTTTCATTAAATATGTTCATGTAATATATCTTACCTTTTGAAAATCTTTTTTTTCCACATTGAAAAAGATTTCCAACAATTAAGTAATTATACATCATAAAAATGAAGATTTTACATAGAATCAGTATCTTTCATTGTGAATAAATGGCCTAACATTGATAATTTTTTACAATTAACTTATTCCGTGAAAATAATTAAAAATACACTAATCTACTAATAATCGACTGATGTTTCACCTTAAATACTCTGGTAATTTTTATGGCACATTCTAACGAACCCTACTTAATTCTTTGTCTGAAACAGACATTACAAACAAACATACATTTGAGTTTAATATGAGCATTCGCATATACTTAATCGAAGATTTCAGTTTTCCTTCACTAAAAGAGGAAAACTTTAATAATCTGTTGAAAAGCAGCCTGTCCTCTAAAAAATAATATATTAAAACTTCCATTTTATCAATATTCCCCATAAATACATCTCTTTTATCACAGATTATCCTCATTTCATCTTTTGGTTGGTCACCAAAGTGCAGCCCTTTGATTTAAACAGCTCAACACAGAACCCTTCGGTTTTCCATTTGTCATTTTGCGATAAAATGGAAGTTTTACTGTAACAACGACAATTATCAGATAACAATATCGCCCAGTCATTCCGACACAATTTTTTGAGGTTTCGGTAGAAACACCACGGACACAGTGTTGACCACTGTGATCCTTTTGAAGATTGGCAGATGAAAATTCCTGGAATAGTGGGTGATGGTTGGCATCACGACCACAGCCGTTTTGAAGTTAGGAGGCACCGGACAAGTCATGTTGAAATACAATTAGAAAAGTGCCAATTTCAATTGGATACCGTGGCCACGATATAAACGTATTTAAATCGCTCGTTCCCTGGCAATGTACCAAATGTGGCATTGATTTACTCGGACCATTTATTTGAGTCGTAGACTCAATTGTTTTTCAACTTTCTTCGACTGGTAAGAGGACGCCAATCGCGTCTTTTTTTTTATTTTTCGTGAGCCAACGACCGCGTGCGATTGCCGCTCAAGAGGTATCCACGTCGCACGGGGATTGTGTTTCCAGCAGCCGGTTTTCTAGCCCGGAATGTAACGATTATGATTTGCAAAAGCGCGTCGATGAATAGCAGTTTTGGAAGGCATAAATTTGCGACAAGTTTATTTATGTTGCGGAGTTAATTAGTTGGCAGTCACTTTTCTGTTATCGCATAGCAGGCTTGGCCTTTGTACAGTTGCAACATTCAAATGTAAATTATCACCACTCCATCGTTAAAGAACACGGTTATACGGATATCCTGTTTAGGCAGAGATGACATTGCAAATCTTGGTTTTCCTTGTAAATGTATCCCTAAAACAATAATGCATGATTAATATATAATAGTCAACAATTTGGGATGTAAGAAAAATTGAAAAATAAAATCATGTGTCCACCTATACTAAGGATGATTGGGTTTCTAATTTGAAGAGATCAAAGTGCTGCTCTTATTTTGGCAAAAATTTTAATTGCAGATCTATTGTAACTTTTTCTTTGTATATGCAACATTCATACAAAGTATTTTGAATTATATTGGAAAAGATATTTGTCTACTTATTACTCTTAGACATCAATAAGATTTTCAAGTTTGAGATGTTGAAATTCTATAAACTACATTGGGTTCCGTTAATTCATAAAAACAGTCTTCGTTTAGAAAGAAACTAGTATACAAAAATTCTAGAATTCAAATGCAATCCATTTACACGACATTGTTGAAGTTTTAATGCAAAAGCTTAAAGGCCCGAGTAAACTTCTACAAAACTTTTTCAAACTCTGCGTATCCATTTATCCCAATATTAAAAGAACTATTTTTTAAAAATCCACTGTCGCGTATATTATGTAAAGGTGACACCTTCATTTTCCGTCCTCTCACTCAAAAACCAGCAAAGATTCCCAAACAATCCATCAAAACTGTCTATCACTTTCCATAAATCACCAAACTTACTTACTAAAAACAGAAGTGGTCTATTATTTATAAACCAGATGAAATTAGAGTCGTATTCCAATATCCCTCCTAATTATCAAATGGTTATTATGAAGCAGAATAAAGCAATCAACCTAGGCAGAAATTAAGGGTTTATTTTTCACCGACAAATAGTCCTTATTTTCCACAAATTCCTAGTGTTTATCTACACTGCCTATCTTCAAAATCAATCAAGATTTACTTCATCCCAATTACAGAATTCAGTTTCTTATCGTACAACTCAACTTGAAGCAGGTCTCTTCATACTTCTACCGATGGTAGACATGAAATTCTTCACCAATTGTTATTTGTCCCAGTTCGTCCAGGTAAATACTAAATATCTTTCCTGATCCTCATTAGACTTGAACCATTCAGAATCCAAATTTGAAGAAGCCGATCACAATCAGCCGATTCACCGGTTCCCTTTGTTTGTTTCTTAATTTTTTTTTCTTCTTCTTCGCTCTCACAGTATGACTTACTCATCCCACCATTTTCGAGAACATACGAGCCACGAACTCGATCGGTGCTTCGTTACACGAGCGTCGCAACGCCAAGACTAAACGCTTGCTCAAGTGGTCGGGGTTATATTTAAACGTCTCAGTTGAGGCGTCGTCTTTCTTGAATGCTGCGGGAAAAAAAGAGATGAAAAAGAAAAAAAAGAACGATATGGAATTGAAGAAAGAAATTTTGGAGGAGTGGCTGTCCCGTTCACCTTCCGACAACCCCCCTTTTCCAACCGCGCACTTTCTTTGCAAATGCCATTTATATCGGTCCGGCGCGTTAACAACGCTAAGTATTTTTGAATGGTGAATCAAACCACGCGTAATTTCACAAAGAATTCGAGAGTTCGATGTCGACGTATCGCCGAGTTTATTCTCATTCTATTTACACACCCAGATGATGCTCTGCGATTCAGAAAGATAGATGGCGTTGCACTTTGTGAGGTGCTTTTACCGAGAGGAGAGGGTACTTTACGGTTCTTGGAAAGGAGGAAAATGGTGACGCAAATTTCCAAATGATGAATTGCACACCGAGAAAAATGTTGTATTTAAAATGACCATACCTTCTGGCATTGGAAGGATATTTTTTAAAATGTCTGCTATTTTACCATACCATTGCAGTAAAATTTTATGTATGATATAGTAAAATTTTATATTCAGTACGGTAATAATTACCATAAATCATGGAAACTTTACAAGATCATATAAAATATATTATTAGATTGATTTAGTAACCATATAAAGATCTCAGATGATGTCTCTTCAACGTCAGAAGGTATAATAATTTTTGTTATAACTTTTTCTCAGTAAAAAGTGTGATCCATGGTAAAAAGTTTTAATTGATATAAAAGTTTCATTCAGCTTCCATTTTAAATAGCTTTATTTAGTAGGTCCAGAAATTCAGCTTCTACTGAGAAATGTGTATAATGCTTTCTCTAAATGAGTATAAAAACAACATACAGAATGTAAACAACATTGTTTTTGCTCTGTATTTACGTCCAATTTTATGTCCTTCGGATGTAAATAAACAATATTATTGTTTTTGTTTCCTTAATTTGACCTCATAAATGTCTACAAACATCGTTTTTTCTTGTTAAATATAAGAAAAACATTGCACTCTTCAGTTCCATGAGTCAAAAGCCAAAAAAGGACAAAGTCAATCCAAAATCAAGGTTTTGCTGACCCTTTTCTTCGGTTATCGTAGCGTGGTCCAGTTCGAATTTCTTCCACCAGGTCAAACAGTAAATAAGGACTATTATGTGAGGGTACTGAAACGTTTTATGGAAAATGATCGTCGGAATTGTGGAGAAACAACTTGTGGTTTCGTCACCACTATGCATCGGCTCACACATAGCATATTGTATGTGACTATTAGACCAAAAACAAGGTTAATACCGTTCCGCAAACTCTGTGTTTACCTCGTGTGACTTCTTCCTGTCTCCATAACTCAAGTTACCACAACACTCGGAAATCGTTTTGAAATGATTGAGGCAATAAAGGTGAATTCACAGAAGGAGCTGAAGACGATTCCAAAATGTTGAATTCCAAATATTTTGAAGATTGGAGAAAACGTTGGAATATGGCTACTTATTGTGATGAAAATTACTTTGAAGGGAATAAAATAAATATCAATGAATAGTTCAGCCCTTTTCGTTTTATTGACAAATTCAGGGTATTTTTAGATCATAAGGAACAGCACGAATTTAAACGCATGTATTTAATATTTGTCTTATACGTCTTCTTAAAAACTACTTCAATGAAATAACTCTTAATATCATCTCAAACCAAACTATAATAAAACTTTGCTTTTGTTTTATATTTACATCCATTTTTATGTCCTTTGGATGTAAACAAACAAGATTATTGTTTTTCTTTCTTCAATTTGGCCTTTTAAATATTTAGCAACATTACTTTTGTATATAAACAATATTAAAAACGTTTTATTCTTCAGTTCCATAAATATAAATTGTCCGTTAGTCGCGACAAAATGAATTACTAATATGAAAGAGAACAGTAAACGATCGTGAGTGCATGTCTGGTTTATTAAAAGTTTAATACTTCGGTGGTGACGAAAAAGGGGTGTTACATCACCGCAAGAACATCCGGTCAACGTACCGGTTGATACTGCATGGAAAGACACGTGACTCCGTGAAGCGTTGAATGCAAATAGAAGCACCACTGTGACGTACAGTACACGACAGCGTCGGAAGCTTAATTAATTGAAAAGAAAAACACGTATCGTCGTGTTTCGAGCCAAAAATTGCATTCGAATCAAGTGCAATCTTAAACGCAGAACGAAATTACATTTATTTCTTCCGGGGTTCTTAGAGTTGAAGCTTTAAATGCTTTCTAAATTAAAATTGCTGTTTTACCCTAATTGTATTAACTGTTAAAGATGAAAAACAATTTTTCTTTTGCTAAATTTAGGATGAAATTAAGATGAAATGAACAATTCTTTTTGCGAACTTATCTTAAAGAGAATTAAAAGATTCAGAGGGCTCTGTTATCTAAAATGGCATAAATTCAAACATTTTAAATAAGAATTGTTAAAATTTCAAACCCGGTACACTGAAAAAAGATGCAGTAAAATTATGGTACTGAAAAATGAAACGTTTTCAACATATAAAAGTGTAAACAAACTTTGTTTTTGTTTTGTATTGACATCCATTCTTATGTCCTTTGGATGTAAATAAACAATTCTATTGTTTTTGTTTCGTTAATTTGACCTTACAGATGTTTACAAACGTTACATACACTCAGATAAAAATCCGGTAATCGCAACTGCATATGCGGAGTTGGATTTGGAGTCAAATGTATAAGCATGTATTCGATATAACTACCCATTTAGAGTTGGCATAATAGTGACAGATAGTAAGCAAAAATAGGTTATAAAAACTCTTGATTAAAAAATTATATTTAGTATTTAAAAAGTTGTCGTATACCTTTTAACCAGAATTCTTC
>JABFPN010007325.1:0-10431 GCA_022817305.1 Leptoteleia sp. ZL-2020
AAATATACAGTCGTAACAAGAAATTCCTCTTATTTTCAAACGAAATCCTCTTCTCGTTATTTTAACCAGAATATCATTTTATTTTGAAACGATTCCTCTGAATTTGAAATGATTTTTTTAAGAGTGTGGTAAAACTGAAACACATGTAGGACATATATGTTACATATATGTTGACTTTTATATGGATGGTTAAAATTATTCAAAATTATTTCACAATTATCAAAACATTAATCATATTAATCCATAAATCCATAATTTTTGTGTCATGTAATACTTTTTTATTTATTATCACAATAATTTTGTATCGTTTGATAATTCTAATACTTTTACATTTATTCCACGAGAAAATGTGCATAAAGAATATGTAAACAAAAATAGTACACCTTGTCTAATATAATCCCATTAATTTGATTTCGTTGGATAAATGTGACAGTGAAGATTGGACAAGCAAATGAAGTAAAAATAGAAACAACAACTACATTTTATAAAGTGAGAAATGCAATTAATAAAGAACGCAAAAGTAATGATTCGAGCCGTTGAAGGGACGGAAAAATAAATAAAAAATAAAAAAAAATAAAAAAAAGGAGAGAGAGGAAAGAGCAAAACTGAACGGAATAAAAAGTAACGGACTGCTTGAATAAATGCGACAGTGTAACGTGAAAATATCCGCGTGTCAATTATGAATAGCTTGTTTATTATTTGTCCAAACAATGGAAACTTAATATTATTGTTCGCGCGGGCGAAACTTTTGTACGTCTGCTTTTCTTCGCGAGTAATTAATGGTCATTGTACAACATTAGATTTATTTACAGTTGCATGCAATGCATATTTCGAGGGAAATCTTTGCCTGCGCGGTGACATCATCCATCGTGAAACTTTCATAAACGAGTGTCGCGCTTCATGGTGAAATATTGGCTTGCTCGGTGCTCTTACGTCGCGAACGTGGGGAATATTTATAAACTTTAACGCCACGCCGCTTGGTTAAAATATGAAGACGCCCCGCGCGCCTTGTCCGACCGCTACTTTCAATTCCGTACCGAGCACACAATTTTGATTAATATTTTTCATCAAGCCAAATGCCATTTTCGCGTTTGTTAACAAGCCTTACCGTGCGCGCACCAACAACAAGCACGTTAAATATCAACTTTCCCCTGGAATCTTGCGCGGTTTGAAAAGAAAGGAAAAGAAAAAACAAGTGCCAAGTTTTCGTACGTAAATTCGCACCATTAAACGGACATTGAATTAATTTGATTGGAGTTTAAATTTACCGTGAAAATACGACTTATTGAGATTTAATGCGTGAAAAATAAAGTATCCCACTTTAAATCGATACTTTTAACTTTGGAATTCGTGCGCTTTTAGACTTGCTTTTAACGTTTATAAAATAAGACAATGTACTTATATTTATATTAAAGTTTGGATACAAATATAATATTGCTTCTGGAAACTTTAGTAAAAATTAAATATATATGTTCACGTGTGAAATTTTCCATGTATGAAAATTTAAACATTTATGAACCGTACACGTTTAATTTTTACTGGGGAATGGTTTAATTTTCAATTTGAATTTCTTGTTAAGAACAACGAATTGGTTCGTAAATTGTTCTTAGTTTCATTTTTTTAACGCTTACTACACGGAGAAAAATGTTAACCAAAATTTGGTTCTTTTTTAGCTGACCAAAATCTTTAGTTAAAATAACCAAATTATTGTTTCAATAACAAATAATTTTGGTTGAAGTAACTAAAAAAAATATTCTGACCAACATATTTGGTTATTTCAACTAAAAATTTTGGTCAGCTAAAAAAGAACCAAATGTTTGGTTAACACAACTAAACATTTTTCTCCGTGTACACCCGGTTTGACCATCTACATAACGTTAACTTGAAAAGCTTCTACACGTCGAATTTTAACTCGATGTAAGCGACGTTTAATGTTTTCCGAAGAACTCTTCTAAACGTTATTCGCATTTTCTCGGCCATAACGAGGATTGAATTTAACTCAATCTAGACGTCTGCCGAACATTTATATAACCTGTCGAATACCGCCAAAAGTGCTAATTTCCCTTTTAATAATGACATTTTATTAACCTTAATACACATTTCTTAAATAAATGTTATAACGCTATTATTTTGCATTTATTCAAACTCATTATTAGCGTTTTAATGACGATGGTATACCAGAATAATGGGTTTATTATTAATATCAGTAAATTATTAAAATTAAAATAATAGTTATTAGTACGAAATTAAGCTCCTTTGACCTTGCTACTTTTATCGTGCTTAGAAAAAAGCACATTATTATTCGTACGATCGAAATTAATTCAGCACGAGGAATGGTAATTTTTCAATTTAAATTTTCAATTACTCATCCCGCCGTGTTCATAATAGGCAATAAATTGTACTGAATTATTGACGATATAGTTATTTTAGTAATTAATTGCGTGTTGTAATAATAAACAAAGTGGCGAATTGATGTTTCATACGTCTGGAATTGTTCGCGATAAAAACGCAATTTAAACGGAATGCCATGTAGGAAAACAACGGTAGCATTTAGTTGAATAGTGCTATGAATACGAATGTCGTAAAATTCGTTTTCGGGTAAGTGTTTGATTCGCACAAGCGGAATATCGATCAAGTCAATTATCGGTCTCAAATTGCCAAAATGTGCTTAATCCAGTAATGTTGATTGCTTCCCTTTTTATTTTATTCGCGTGCCATTTTCGCGAATGTTATGTTAATCCATTATTGATATATTTTCGTTCGTATATTCAATTACCGACAACTGAATCTAAGATTAAACGTATGTCTTTGCAAAGCGTTATTTTATGTAAAAATACATCGAATCGGTATTCGATTACTAGTTTTGTTTTTATCAAATTTAATCATTCATTTCGTACCGTGCAACAGCACGATATCAATCTGCTGAAATTGATGTAGAAATGTATAACTAAAATAGTAATGAAACTTTTTATTAAATATTCAATTTTTAACTTGTAATTAATACAGTACTGAGACCATAAAAAACGTGCTACTTCATTTAAAATAAAAGGTTTGAAAAATTATAAATGAGTGAAAATCGAAATTGTTTTATTCGTAAATTATTAAAGTAATATATAGCAAGAATATTATATGAATTGTGGACATATGTGGATTAAGAAAAAACATATATGTTCATATGGGAAATTGTTAAAACATACGCGTTTCATTTATACTAGGGACCACTTTTCAAACGTTGTTAATAACTTTTTATTAATCTTTTCTCTCCGGGCGATTCTCCTTTTTTCAATGGTTTAAGAACAATCATTGCCACATTTTAACAAATTTCAATGTAATAAATAATTTTTTCTTAGATCTGAATCGTTGTCGGTTAAAAACCGTAAACGTTAAACCCCGTGGGAATAAAAAATAAATTCAATATGTATTTTTGAAAGTCGTAAAAATTCTTTATTTGTTAAGGAATTTTTCGTGGGGTATCTCGTGAAAGGGGCAAAACATTGTTATGTAAGCGGTCGAAACTGCCACGCGCGAATGTGGAGTGATATTAAGTGAATTGTATTTGTATAAATCGTTGAATTGAATGATAAAGATAATATTTGAGATTACAAATTGCATATGTTTCGACAAGAAATTCATTGGCGGTGAATTGATTCGTGATCAAAAATTTAGTGTCGGTAGTTTAACGTAAAGTCGTAAACGAGAGTCGAAGTAGAAAATCAATCGCTAAGAATGTTGGAAAATTCTTGGCGAAAGTTAAGGACCTACGAACAGTCCGGACATAAGTCTCTTCATCGCACATTGCGGATGATATGTCGCGCTCTGCTTGCTCGAAAACGCGTAAAACCGAACACAAAATTTCAGGACTTTTATATAATACGCTTTCCGTCGCTATTTATACATCTTATATTATGTTCATCGGTTTCGCTTCACTTTTACTACCTTTATATTTAATTAAATAATGCGAAGAAAGGAAATCCGTCACCGGTAATAATGTGTGAATTCATTAAAATTATTATATACTGTATATCAATAGTTATGATCGTATACAATTAGAAATATTGATTTGGGTTTTTATGAGCATAAATTAAGTAATCTAGGAGAAAAGTCTTATTTTTGATCAGAAACAAAAACTACACCTTTTGTTTTAGTACATCAATTAATATGTATTAAAATTGTGAAAAATGCTTTAAATTAACTACCATAGCTAGATATTTAAAGTTCATTTCTTTCGGTTTACTCAATTTACTTCTTCATTAATGTTTAATTTCACAAACCTTATTAACGAGCAAATCACATCGTGTCATTACCCCTCAAATTCTACTCGAAGTTATTATTTTCGAGCATTTCCATTTTAATATTTATTAAGACACTAGTGACATTGATAAATTTTTTAATTCTAGAAATTTGTTATTACTTTATATATGTTTTTCATATAATGTTTCTAATTCGTTTGTCTAGACATTTTTACAGATTTTTTATACGATAAAAAATGAACTAAATGATATCCACAGTTTTCATTTGATACTATACATAACATCAATTTCCTCAATAATATATTAATTATTTCAAATGATATTTATATAATTCAGCTGCGAATATGCTTAATTGGAAAAATAATTAAAAAATAATTAGCCAATTAAAAAAAAAGTTAAATTTGAATTGACTATAAAATTAAATACAACAACGTTAACCTTCGTACCTTTTAAAGATCATATTCGTTTGTAATTGCAAGATCATTTTTATTAGAGTTTAATCAAGGTTTTCGAAAACTGTTTATTAGTATTAATGCCATTCAAATCAATTTTATCATGACTTTCATTTTACATCATGAATTCGAATTTAATCGAATTGAATTAAACTGCGCATTGATAAATCTGAGTATAGATGAATTATTTTGCTGAGTACATAAAAAATTGAGTTTATGGCTGTCCACGTGAAACAGAATTTTAATTCGATCATCGCTGAAACATATTAAATTTTGATTATTGATGATTCGATTTTTCAATTTCCATTCCAACGTAAAACTGCATTACTTGTCGCGTAAATGATTTTGTAAATATATATAGTTCGTTACTGTAAAAGTGAGAATTGTTGTTGCGTACTTGATTTTTCATCGTACTGTAATATATTACACGGGAAGAAATGCACAATAACTTCGGCAAGTTGAATCAACACGATGTCATACCGAATCAGCATTATTATACGCCGTTGAAGCAGAATTCAAAGTTAACTTGGTATTTTTAATGCAACATTCAATTCACATTTATTTTTGCACTGTTAATTTTTTGCTACTTTTGTACGCTCTATTTTTATATTTTATTTTATTTTTCAATGTTATAAAACCTTTTATTACATAAAAATTATTTTATCAATAACAACTGATTTCTTTTCACAAACAAAATCGAGTTAAATTGAAGAGAAAATAATTTCAATATATTCAGTCAATAAGAAGTCAGATTTTCTTATCAGATCATAACAAGAATAAACAGCATTTCTAAATGTAATTTCCGCTGAGAATTGAGTTCAGAGTTTATGAAATAAACATAAACAATCGAATGATATTATCTCTTTTTTTTTATTTGTTTGAGTCTTATATAGAGTACTTTAAACTATATACATATTGTCAAATTCGATCTTTTAAGTTTATAAAGTACAAAAATACTTATTTAAATATATATTTTTTTTTAAATTAGTACTAATTAGATGTAATTATAGAATTATTCAAAGCTAAATTTCGTTTTATAGGTGTCGTACTGTTCAAATAGTCAAAAACAATCGACGTTAATTAATCTATTGCCCGAAAGTGCATTTTCATTCGACTTCAGTTTATTCGATTATCACAAATCGATCGCAACTAAAAAAAACGTTCTTTTCTTGTTGAAAAAATAACAGTACACAAATGTTATTTGCCAAAAACAGCCAAAGTAGTTTCCAACTAATATTCTTTTTTCATTATTAATCGAGTTTCAAGTTTGAAATTGTACAAAGGTAACCTGTATTTTTTGCGCATCCATAATTTTTCATGCCAGCGTGAAAGTTCAATGACTCGATGTAAATTTAATAAAACCATGGCCCAAGCTACACTGGCGCATTAAAATTACATCCTTTTCGGGCGTAAAAAAAAGAAAAGAAAAAAAAAGTAAAAAAAAAAAAGGAAAAAAAGAGGAAAAGAAAAGTTGACCTCGGACGAAAAATTAGCGTAGTTTTAATGGAAGAACGCGCGTCGTCTTCCATTTATTTCCCGGGGGTCGCGTCAGGGGACGTGTAAAAAAGTGTAAAAGAAAATATATAATAAAGGGAAGAAAGTCGAAACGAGGGAATAAAAGCGGGTGCGTTCGGCCGGCACAAATCAGAGCTCGCCGCGACAATTCCGCGCGGACATTTAAGCGTCCCGCGGGAGCCGTTCCGGCAGTTTGGCCATTTTGGCCGTTTTGGTCGGCTCGGGCGGCCGCGATTTAGGCGCGGCGCGTCCATTTGTCTCGGCGCTCGCGCCTTAGTCGCGCCTCTCGAGTTTATGTGCGCGCTTCCGCCTGGCCGGCCCCCTCCGTTGTTCATTGCGGCCGAGCATGGAGCAGACGTACGGCATGACACATTGCGCTGCACTGTATTGTAACTGTACTCGCATTACACCCAAAGCAACGGTCCTACAGTAATAATCATGTCAGGAGACAATCCGTGCCGTGGCGAGCCAGCTACAACGAGTATTATATTATCATCATCATCATCGCGCCGGCCAGGATCGCCGGGAATTGCCGCAAAAAACAAAGAAAAGAGGCGAAACTTTTTCCACGACATTGGTATCGCGTTTCGCGCTCGTCGCGCCAAAAGGTGTTCCGTTGACATTCATTTTCCGCGCATACGACTTGTCGGGAAAAAAGTTCAAACTTTCTTTTTTTTTTTTTTTTTTCGTTACCAAATGTAATTTGTATAATATTTGCATGATGCTTAATAAACTAATGCGTTTGGAGATTGAGGAGCGAAACAAAAGATATGGGGAACTTTGTTTTTATGCCAAATTTAACTCCATTTTTTCGCATTTTAGGATTTTTTTCTTGTTCGGTAAGGCTTCAAAAAGTTAGCGTATTCCTCTAATGTAATATTTTAAAGAATACTATTTTTCAAGTACAAAAAACAAAATTAGATATAGAATTTAGTTCTGAATTGTTTTATTAAAATTAATTAATTAAACCCATAGCCTAAGTACCGTTGATGAAACCTCTTTTCCGTTTGTGAAAAGATTAAGAGGAATCCACAACTTAGAGTCCCTGGATTCTATTTATTTCAAGTGAACTCTCTTATTAGAGTGTAAGTTTATCGATTTTTGATTTGTCCAACGCAAAGTCCTCGCAGTTAAATAAAAATCACACTTGGAGTTTCCCCATTGAAATAATGAACAATTGAAATGAAAAAGATTACCTCTATAATAAGTAGACGGGATTTTGAAATTAAATAATAAAACTAGAAATTCAACAAATGAATACAGTAATTAAATATGATTTTCTTTTTGTTTAGTAATCTGATAAACTTATGGAACATTTAACGTTCACGTTTTTCTATACAATTATTCTTGAATTGTTCAATTTATGAAATTCTTCTGGAAATCCAGAGCACCGAAGCTTGGAAATGATAGATTGTCGTATATTAGTTACATTGTTTTAAAAGCAAAATAAAACCTGAAGCAACTAATGAAAAATACGCCGACGCTAAAATGTTTATTCTTTAAATATCTAGATTTCCCGTCGCAAAAACAACATGTTAAATGACCTTCGATTCGTCATACTCCGAAACTAATGTTTCGAAAAAGCTTCGGAAGTTTTATCCGAAAACCAGAACACGTTTTGTTCCACCGAAATTTGCAAATCCAAGATTACATTTCGATACGACGCCACAGAGAAGTTTCGCTTCGTAATTTGTCATATTCTTCCGAGTGATCTGGTCGAAAAAGGGGGCGCGCTCTTTTTCTTTTCCTTTTTTTTTTCTTCCTTTCTGGGAACTCAATTATTTCTTCCCCCTTGCTTTTGCCTCAAAAATTCACCAGGGATTACCATCGTTTAGATCTATATACATTTCGTCTGTAATCCAAGCACGTAAACCCGACTAGCCACCAAAGGGGGTGACTTCCGGAAACAAGAAAAGAAATAAATCGTCCAGTACGCGCGTTAGCAACGTTAAAAAATTTACTGTTAAATTTTTATGAACACAACAGCGCCACAATTCTCGTGACATACTTTTTTAAAATTATCCCCTCGAATTTTTCACACCGGAATTTCACATAAATGTGGAACAAGGATTACCGCGTTAAATATGCAATATTTAATTATAATAATTCAGAAGTACATTTTTATCTTGCAATGAAATTGCTATAAAGTAAGCGTGCTCCCGTCGTAATTCCAATTTTAAAAACAAATATTGTTATTTGAAGGAGCGTACTGTTTTACAATTGCCTGAGAAAGTGTCACGAGTTTGAAATTTTAATTTTTTTTTTTTTAAATTATTACCCGCCATATTATGATTTATTAAAATTATTGTCTCCTTGGTGACAAATTATTTGGATAATTAATAATAGAATATTTAATGTTTGATCAATGCAGTTGGTTATTTAACGCTGAGCAGTCCACTTAAAATGAAATAAAAGCGAAAGTCAGTCGTTCAGGTCCGGCTTATTTATAGTTTGTAATTCATCGTTAGTGTCGTAGAATGTGTGGATGTACGTGAGTGAGTAATGGAATTAGTATGTTTATTGTGGAGATGTAATTGCCAGGCCGAGTATAAAATGAGAATCATGCGGGATGAAAGGCCAGATGATTACGTTTTAAAGTCAAATTTGCTTATAATATTTTCAAATGCGAAATACGATAAAGTGTTAACGCAGTTTGCAAATTATATGACATTTACGAAATAAAGGTAACAGTTAATTTAATGGTACTGAAAAATGAAACGTTTTCGAAAAACAAAGTGTAAACGAACTTTGTTTTTGTTTTGTGTTTACATCCATTCTTGTGTCCTTTGGATGTAAATAAACAATATTATTGTTTTTATTTCTGTAATCCGACCTTCCAAATATTTACAAACATTACTTTTTTAAGGTTTCAATTTTAATGAACGTTTCGTTCTTCAGTTCCATGTTAATTTAATCTATCCTATAAATTGACCCTATTGAAGATGAAATATATATGGACATATAAGTTTTTTCTCAATATATACATGGCTAGAATATCATATCAATTATTGTCATATATCGATATATGACCATATATGGACTAAGATGAAACATGTATGTCCATATGTTTCACTTTTATTAGGAGATTTTTCTAAAATTTAATATTAAAAGCAAAAAAGTGACGCGAAAGAAAGAGGAAAGACAAGATAATTCATAATTAAATACAAACATTTAAATCCGGTACATCGTAATTCATTGCCGCGCGCGAGAAAAGTTGTTGCCAATTAAAAGGCCGCTCACGTAGGTGGCGCTGACTGGCGTGAGATAAGTCTTTACTAATTTCTTGGGGACTGACAAAATAACAGCGAAGCGGAAAAATAACACGCCCGGAAGACGGAATTTGAGGTGCAAAAATGTATGGGATTCTTAAGTCGGAAACAGGTGTGCCATTCGGGTATCCAATTTAACTCGTCAACGGCGCTCGTAGGTGTCGTGTGTTTCCCTTTCATCTTCACGGCGCCCTCGGGTTATCCTCGTTATCACATATCCTCTTGCAAACCAAATCAGATGACTCGGGCTACCGTGTTCTCTGCACGGGCGCAAAGATATTTACATGTACATACGTCAAGTAGCGGCTCAAACGAGATCCTCGTCGACGTCCGTTTCGTCGCTTTGACACGAGATACGTTTTTGAAACATTATTTATGCATCCGCGAGCAGCGAGCGCGCAATACCAAATCATTGAGAACAGAACTTCGGAACTAGGCTTGCATGGTTATGCATGAGTTTTAAATTGCGTTGGCTCTTAATTGGCCAAAGAGCCAGCGCTGTAAGGCCGTGGAAGACAGTCCGGCTGGAAAATTGACTTAGCCTTAAGAGCCCGAAAAGACGCTCGCTCCGCGCCCAATCACCTTGATTATACTTTCATAAATATCGCTTTTGATAAATGTGCCGCGAGACAAATTTATTAGTAATTGCTACTATATTTTGCACTCAGAAAAAAAATATACTTACTTTAAGAAAACTATACAAAGAAAATTTTCCTATTAAATCTAATACACTGAGAAAAATAAAATAATAAGAGTTGCTATACTTTCTGGCATTCTGAGACTCTATGCTCCTATGTTCAGAACTTTGCCAGACAGTATGGTAAACGGTGTCATTTTTTCAAGTACCAATTATCAGAACTGTGGTACTTCTTGTCACATTGTCGAGCATTATTTTATACAGGAACACATAGAGTCCAGGATTACTATATTATTTTTCTCAGTGTA